>BQNB010004073.1:12219-110184 GCA_026074375.1 Tanacetum coccineum | reverse complement strand
GCAAGCTTCTAGCCTTCACATCATTCTTCTTGTTGGTCTTTTCTTCAGCAGTTACATGTACTGACATCTTTGTAACAGAAGTACTATTCTCTTGGGCTGTGTGTGGCACATATACCTATGAGTTACCATTCTCTATGACCTTCCATAGAGCATAGTCTTATACCTAGAAGTATTGCTTGATTCTTATCACCCACATCTCATACTCACCTAGTTTGAGTATGGGTAGTTTAGCAGTAGTATTACTCTGTGCAGATTCAAATTCCATAACTTCTAGATCAAAGTTTCAGAACACAAGGCTTTGATACCACTTGTTGATCCCAACTAGATCTTGCAAACCTTGTAAAAGGGTTAGTTGTATTGAATAGATTCAAGACAACTATGATAGAAACTTTGTTGATACTAATTATATGCAGAATCTACTCTTTAGTACTTAGAAGAATATGAATGTAATAGTAAACTGTGATGCAGTAGAATGAATGAACAATAAATATAACCAAAAAGCTTCAATATTATTATGATGAATAATACGAGTACTATGCCTAGTACTAGGGTTTACAACCTTGAAGCTACAAAGAAAAACTGATTAATGTGTATCTAAACCATAACCTATGATCTCCTTTTATACAACAAGGAGTCATTTACAAGATAACTATGAATCTTTTAAAAACATTAAGCTTATATGCATATCTTTCTAAATATTTAGAATATACACAAGATAACTAATACATATCTTTTAACACGTCTTTATCTCTTCTTCACACGTCTTTATCTTCATGCAGTCTTTAACTTCTTCTGGCAGTCTTAAGTCTTCAACTGTATTAAGTTTCTTTGCCAGTACAAATTAACACTAGCAGTACTAAACTTGTACTAGTAGTATTAACTTAGTTAATACTGTTAGTTATAATCTGAGCAGTATTAATCTCTTGAACTAGAAGTACTAACATGTGTAGATTTATTCCCAACACGAACAACTAGTCTACTTTAGGAACCGAACAACTCATGGGTCTCAAGGAACCGAACAACTCTGCAGTTAGAAGGAACCGAACAACTCTGAAGTTAGAAGGAACCGAACAAATTTGAAGTTAGAAGGAACCGAACAACTTAGAGCAATACGGAACGGAACAACTCATTATATTAAGGAACCGAACAATTGAATGTCCTTTGGGAACCAAACAACTAGTCTACTTAAGGAACCGAACAACTCGATCATTAAGGAACTGAACAACTAGTTTTCTCCCTTTGATATCAGTTTATCTATCAAGACCAAATGTACTTAAGATCAAATTTCTAATATAAAAGACGATTTAGAAACTTAATTAGGGAGTTAATTAAACTTGGTTAATTATACACTCTAAAACAAGTTAAGTTAGCTTAAGTTGTCATTCTTAAAAGGATCGATCTTAGTACGTGCAAAAAAAGTCTTAAAGTTCCTAAACTCTTAAGAAACGTTCAAATCATAAGTCAACTTGACATACTCACTCTCTCTTAGAAGTCCAGTGACGAAAAGGATGATGATGAAGTAGGCTTGAATGATGATGATAATGACAATGATAATGATGAAGACAATGATGATGATGATGACGATGCTGATAATCAAGATGATGATGATCAAGAAGATAATGGTCAAGATGATGAAGATCAAGATGATGTTAATGAGCAGACTAATTTAGACAATGATGGTAATGACTTTGTTCATCCCAAGCTCTCAACTCAAGATCAAGAAGTAAGACATAATGAAGAAGAAAGTGATGAAGAAAGTGATGAAGAAATTCAAGGTGCAAATGTTGAGGAAGAAGAGTTGGATGAAGAAGAGACAAACGATGAAGACGAAGCGAAAGAATTATATAGGGACATGAACGTCAATCTGGAAGGATGAGATATTGAAATGACAGATGCTCAACAGACTAATGTTCAAACTACTTAAGTAATAGAAGATACTTATGTGATCATAACTCCGGTCAATCCTGAAGGTCAACAGCAGAGTTCTTCTGTGTCATCTGGCTTTGTTTCTAACATGCTCAACCCTAGTCCAGATACAGGTATTGACTCTATATTTAATCTTAACACTGAGTCAACTTCACTGATAGATGTTCTGGTTACTACTATTGCTGAGCCACCTCTTTTGTCTACAACAACTCTTCCTCCACCACCCACTCCTCTCATCACACATCTGCAACAAACACCAGTTCCTACACCAGCAACTGTTCCAAGCTCCTCCCTATAAGATCTTCCCAACTTTGGCTCTTTATTCGGGTTTGACCAAAGAATAAAAACTTTGGAAAACTAATTCTCAAAGTTTAATCAAACGAATCAATTTGCTGCAACAGTTTCTTCAATTCCTGGCATTGTTGATACGTACCTTGCCAACAAGATGAATGAAGACTTCAAAACAGTTGTTCAATTACAGTCAGATAGACTCAGAGACTTCCTCAATAAACTTGATGACAACATAAAGAAAATAATCAAGGACCAAGTCAAAGAGCAAGTTAAGGCACAAGTCTCTAAGATTTTGCTGAAAATTAAGAAGGCTGTAAATGAACAACTCAAAGCTGAGGTTCTGACTCGTTCATCTAAATGATCTAAGAACTATCTTAGGTGCCGCTAACCTATCTGAATTAGAGCTGAAGAAGATTCTCATAGACAAGATGTAGAGCAATAAATTAATCCACAGATCTGATGAACAAAAGAATCTCTACAAAGAACTAGTTGATGCTTACGAAAGTAACAAGCTCATACTTGACACTTATGGAGATACTGTTTCGTTTAAAAGACATAGAGATGATGAGGATAAAGATGAAGAACCCTCGGCTGGATCAAACCGGGGGTCCAAGAGAAGAGGAGCTGGAAATGAATCAGAGTCAACCAGTGAACGAAAGGAAAAGACCTCCAAGACAACTGGCAAGTCAACTGAAGGGTCTAAATCTCATCACAAGACTGCTGGCGAGTCTGCTTAAGCAGAGGAGCCAATGCACACTGCCAAAGATTTGGAAGAACCCGCACATCAAGAGTTTAAAACAGGAGTTACTGAAGATCAACCTTATGAAGAGACCTCTCAGCATCCTGATTGGTTTCAAAAACCAGCAAAACCTCCTACTCCTGACCGTGATTGGAACAAGCTCTTTGGCCAAGATGGATGATTCGCGTGAGTCGTTTAATGAGTTGATGAACACTCCCTTTGACTTCTCTGCATTTGTGATGAACCGGCTTAAAGTTTATACTCTAACTCCTGAATTGTTAGCCGGTCCAACATTCGAGCTGATGAAAGGATCATGCAAGAGTCTAGTAGAACTCGAATACTTCTTTGAAGAAGTCTATAAGGCAACCACTGATCAATTAGACTAGAACAACCCTGAAGGTCAGCAATATCCACATGATCTGCGAGAACCACTTCCATTGGTACCTAATTCTTGAGGTCGTTGTGTCATACCTTTTGATCACTTCATCAACAATGATCTTGAATATCTAAGTGGTGGTGTCTCAAGCCGAAAATATACCACTTCAGTGACCAAAGACAAGGCTGCAGGATTACTGGGCACTTCAAATGGATTGGAAGAGATTTGGTACCCCCCCAACAGAAATGTGGAGTCAAGTTTCGATTAGCTGTGAAAAAACATGCATCTGGGGAATCTCACATTGGGGTCAAAAACGACAACTATTCTATGGATTTGCGGTGTGGCGTGTTTAATAGGAATTCTTCTCGAGTGTCTACTCCAAAAGAGGCTACTCCAAAGCAGAATCATTGGATGTTACAAAACTTCAAATAGTCGAATAATGGAAATAACGCGCTCTCTCGCCATCTAGATTGGATCACTATTCATAGAGATGATGACAAGCTGTACAAATTCAAAGAAGGCGACTTCAACAGGCTTCACATTCAAGACATAGAAGACATGCTGCTTCTTCTTGTTCAAGGCAAATTAACAAATCTCACTGTTGAAGAATGCCTAGCTTTTAATGTCTCCTTGCGAATGTTTACAAGAAGCGTTGTCATTCCTCAAGGCGTTTGGCAAGATCTTCAATTAGGTATCCAAAGTTACCAAAAGAAGCTCAACCTCACAAAGCCGAACACGTACAGATCATATCTTAAACGAATGGAAGCTTATACAGCATACTCCAATCTTAGAGGTTTCATTTACCATAACAAAGACAAGAAGAACAGATTGATGTGTATTGATGAACTACACAAGTTTAGTGATGGTACACTCAATGATGTTCAGACTGCTCTTGATGATCTTCTAAAGGGAATTCGGATGAAGTATCTGCCTCAGACTATCTAGAGACAAAGTGATAGAGATAAAGGAAGGAGTGTGTGATCAGGAATGAGCTAAAGACTAGGAGGATTATGTGGAGTTTGGAGAAATTTATTGGTGGGAGACCGTACGAGGGTGACTTTCGGCTGCTGCAAAGGACCATATGATTTATCATATGATGTCCTCATCATAACAGGTCATTCCTCATGAATAATTAAAACTTGTGAATTTGTATATATGTAGTGTAGACATTATGGTGATAATAAGGAGTGCTCGAGTACAAAATTTTTCAAGAATTTCTTAGTAAATTCAAAATTTTCAAATTATTATACTCAGAACTGATCTTATTACTCATAAATTAAGGGGAGCAATAAAATGTTCCTTATTAGCATTGTGTGTAACAATTTTGTCCCCGGAAGTTTTTAATCAATTGATATCCAAAATATCAAGGGATTAACATTTTAGATAAAGGGAGAAAATGTGATTAAACTGCATCTAATTTGTATTGAAATGTGATTGAATAAAATGGACTCAATGCACTCCACACTTAGCATGTACTACGGGGGGAAAAAAAATATTTTTTTTTTTTTTTAACGGGGATATTTGGGCCAACCTGTTAAGGGGAAACTTTTAGTGATGATGAAAAACACTTAAAGTATAAATCTTTTGATATTTATATCAAACACTTTGATTGAACTTTTCAATGATTTTGGCTTCGATTGTGATGGAATACCCAAAAGACCAACCATGTACTTAAATTTATGGATTTATAAGGTGGTTAGGTATAGGTATTCAAATCCCATGATCCAGTCAGAACCGGAGGGATCTACCCAGGGATATCCACTTGATAGTGTAGAAGTCCTTAGGTATGATACAAAAGGAAAAAAGTGATAATCGGGAAAAGTGCCGACTGAGATGGAGGTGTGTGTGTATAGTACTGGACAACAAACCACTCTACAAGCGTATAGTTATTGAAGGTCTCGGTAAGCGAATCGCAAGTAGTTGAAGAATTTATAAAAAAGTTAAGATAAAGGTGAAAAGAAAGAAGCCCTCCTTCCACTTAGGCAGAAAATCGGGTTTTCAATACATTGTGCGCAAGAATCACAAAGAGATTGCTGCATTGAAGACTGGATCATCTTGGACCAGTGATGCAATGCACAACCACCCTAGGCCACCCCCTCCAGGTCTCTCCAAAGACTCTTACCAATTCTCACGGAGATTACACGCATTTCTATCAACTTTATCACTCCGAGTTAGTTGATATTGAAAAGACGGCAGTCTGTTCCAGCCTCTGATCACTAAAACAAAAGTGCACTATTGAGTCTAGAGCCAAAAGAGATCATCCATAAATCTTATTAGGACACTTGTAAAGATCGAGTTGCTAAGGTCACACAATGTGTGTGAATAAAAAGATATTTATTAGGAGTCTCCTACGCATTATCCTTGTGATGTTGCTAGATACAACCGGAGTGATAATTACTTCACAGTGAAGATGGAAATCTGCTTGAGCAACAATCAAACAAGCTCTATGGTAGGTAACTTGTGCGATTTTCTATATGAATCAAACTTGTAACAACTGGAAAGAAATACCGAAGGTGAAATTTTCCAAGAACCTCTCAACTTGTTCCAGAAATGGATAAGACAGATGCTAATGAATTTTTGAAGATGATTAACACTCACGACGCGTGCGCACATAAACATTTAGTAAGTCGTCGACATCGATTGTCGCTCGCGCTCATTCGCTCGCTCGCTCTCGTCTCTCAATCGGTGATGAGACTTCGTATGTTGTTCACTATATTGTGTTGTCAGCGCTTTGGAAGCTCGGTTAAGGAGAAAACAGCTAATGCAGCTTCGAAACCTGTCAGGAGATTTTGCGGTCTTCTACCTGATCAAGGCAGTAAGTATCTATATAGAATCAATTGAGGAACCGTGGTTATTACAACGCTATTGACGTGGTGACAATATACACTCTCTGTCATATTGCTTGTTCCCCTCCTCTCACTCTTCCTTTAAAACTAAGCAAGGTACTCCGGATGATTGGCGCAACTGATTCCCAACAAGCCATGATTCATAACCATATGCTCATACCCGACCGACAACATACCCCTAAAGCACATATCACCCCCCACCCATAAAGTAAATGTTTCAAGACTTCGTACTGATTACCGTTTACGTTTTCTTAAAGTTGTTGAATGTATTAAGTCAAAGAATTTTAAAGAAGTTTTCGTCACTCTGATACCGAACGTCTATCTTGAAGTGATAAAGTGTTAAAGTTAAAGAATTTCAAGAAAGATGCAACATTAAAGCTTTTCAAGTCAACAAATCAAGAAAGGTAATGAGATGTCGGTCCAGAAGTCACAAGATACATGGTGGCAAATACATGATGGTGAAACGAGATATCTTGGTTGATGATTCAAGGCGCCGCGCTCAAGAACACATTAACAGACACTGCAAGGATCAAGCTCAAGACCTAACAGTCTATGATCATACATTCAAACCTCAGATTTATGTGTGAAAGTTAAACGAGCTTAAGACTAAATTATAAAGCATAGTATGCTAAGTTTAAGTTTGTAATGGGTCGAGAACTTTAGGGGGGATATTGTTAGGAATACAAATTGCCTAGGAAAGTGTCGGTCGTTCATTAGATAATGTCATTAGCTGTTAAGTAATTTTAGAAAATCTCACGCTTCTCGCTGCGCGCTCGTTAGCTAAAGGCCCATGGATAAACCCTATGCAAGCCCAAGCCACCATCCATTGTAAAAAGTCACAGACTCGCTCTCTATCTCTCCATCGGCACTTGGAGAGAGTGATTGGTTGCTCATTTTTTACACAACATTAATATCTGTTTACTTATCTTCTAAGTGTTTCATCCAACCCTCTCTTCTCTAAATTCTCTCTTTTCCCTCAATCTCGTATGTTATTTGGTTAATCTTCATAACAGGTCATGCCACCTTTTTTAGGCACCCAATGACGGGGAATCAGCCACGAAACCTATCGAAGGATAGGGGTAATTCAATTGACATCAAGGAGTTTGATAATTCCTTTTGATAACCTCATGAATTTTTCAGTTTTCACCTTCTTTGATGTGGAAACCGTTTGGTTTAAAGTCATCTTCCATTAGATCTTTGTGAGTATAAAAACTAGGGTCGATACCTTAATGTTGAAAATTCTCCATGCGCATGGTGTTTGTTGCGCGCTGACTTAAGAACCTTTAAAAGGGGACTTCGCGCGCACGCGCTTCTTTTTAATTCTTTAGAATTATGACGGCGCGTATTTTATCGGTCTCCTTCTAAAAAAATGCATAAAATTCAAATGAGTAAGGTAATTCCTTAAGCTTGAGTGAGTTCAGGTGGTTCTTCGATTGAAGGTGCGCACTCTCATTAGTAACATAACTTGCGTAAGCGTCTTCATTCTTCATCGTGAGGGAGATTCGGAGAAGGATCTTCATTTCAACAATTTCTTAAGGTAAGAACTATCTCCCTCCGTGTCGTAGTAATCATTCATCCAATTTAGAAAGTTCTTTCGGTGGTACGTAGAAAAGTCGCTTCTCTTCCAAATTGAAGTCTCCTCTTTTCTAAAAAGGAGCCTGTGACTGATCTCTAGAGGGGGAAGAAGAAGCGATGATAGGATCGAAGGTGGTGTGGGATTGCCACTGTCGAACTATCTCAAAATCGAGCACTTCTGGAGCATACTCCTCCGGGCATGCACATATATTACATTGGAACATGTATGAACTGTTTCATCCTAATAATTATGGAGTATCTCAAAGTGTGCCCGACTTTATATACGTAATGGCTCATATTGGACTCGAAGAGTTAATCTTCACCTTGTACTTCGATAAAGCTCGTGCCGTTTTAGAAAAGTCTCCCAGATGAGATGTGAGGAACCGAGGTCAATTCATAATCAACTAAACAAACTCGGCCTCATAAAACTTTCATACCTTTCACCACTCGCTCGCTTCGGCCTCTCACTCCTTTGGATGATCGCGATTCCGATCGGTCTGCGATGTTCGAGTGTCATGGAGTCGGGCGCGTAAATAGTTTCGGGAGCCGAAGTTGCACCGCTCCACACTCACGGAAGAGGCATTAAATAATGCTGCGCCAAGATTGGTCAAGGCTAAGATCATCTACTCGGAAATCACACGGAGTATGTGAAATTTGACAGGTCTCAAGATATTGTTCTTGGGCGGCAACTGTTTTAGGAGCCCCGCCAGAAACATTTTCATTTAACAGATTTTTTGTATTTCTAACAAACTTTTCCTTCGTTATCTAGTAAATCTTAAAACTAGAGCAAACTTCGGCATATTAAAGAAGAGCTATCCGCGAAGCTAATAATAAAGTGTAAAATTTTGAAAGATTTGAAAAATAAAACTTTCAACATTGATTATTAGCTTTTCACGAAGCTCCGCTCGCGCCTCGATTTAAGCCTGAAGGATAAGGTATTGACGGTTTAGGATTAGGCTTCGGAGCAACTTCGAGCTCCGGAATTGGGTCTTGGGACAACCGGAGGTTGGGCTCTGTCGGTGCTGATACTTTTTTAACTTGTTATTTTGAACTTGTTCCACGCGCGCGCTCACGCACACGCGGTTTCACGATTCAACTTCCTTCGGGTGAGAGGAGAAGGAGTAGGTGGAATCGTAGGTCCATCGTAAGAAACACCACTTCGGGTGGTAAATTGCTTTCACGTCACTCTTGGGTTCTAGCTACAGTATTACTAGGAAGTGATCCCGAACCCGAGGGACTTTGTATTTGTAAGAAATTACTTAACATGTTCTTTATCTCATTGGTCTGATTCGTCATAGAAGTCTTGAATTCATTTTTCAATTCTGTTTTCATTTTATTAATTTGATTTTGCATAGCTCTCATATTAACTTCATTAGTCTTTATGTAGTTTGAAAGATCATTCGAAGGTCCAACTTATAACAACCCGTAATTTTCCAGTATTTCATCAATGTAATATCTACTTATTATATTAAGTACTACTTTTTCACGGGAATAAAATTTCGTTTCATTTCATTTGCATTACGGATACATAATTGACATTTCCAAAAGTAAACGGAGCTTCGCAAACATACCTTGCCTTTTCTATCTATGTGTACAGCAGTAAACATCATAACATGTCAATGTCAAGATCTATTATTATTTTATCATATACGTATCTCTATTAACATAGTTTTCATTGACCATTATACCAAATGAGCTTTAACTGTTAACGTTATTGCCTAAACCCTAATTTTAGGTAATGTAAACATCCAAGATGAATGTAATTCAATCAAAGACATGTAAAAGCAATTAACATCTCATTAATTTATATTTTTTACTCCAAAATTACACGCGTTCACGTCTTTAATGCATAATGTAAAGTCATTAAATGCATGACTCGCACAAAATTAGCCATTTTACCTCTTGTTTTCCTAAGGAAATTTATACAATGCATCAGTACAAGTTTACAAACAAAGTCATGCACTTCTTTTAATTCTATATTCATTTCAATCATGAAATTACAAGAAATCCAAGTCCCCCTCGCTTCCCACCCCCTAACCCGAGTAAATAGTAAAACCGTGACCGTTTCTTAATTTTTATCCATTTTATAACCTAAAAACACTACCAATATAGTTGTAATAACATAAAATTACAATACATTATAAATAACATGCATCATATTTCATCATATTATCACAATGTACAAGAAATTAAATCCTTGAACCTAACGAACCCTAATGTGAACTTTTAGACCTAGTTGTTTTCACCCATTTTAAACGAACCACCTATCAAATCTTGTTAATAACTCTTAATAAAAGTCTTGTAATCATTAATCCATCGTTATTAAAATTAGTTACACGAATTCAAGCCTTAAAAACCCTTTTTCATGCTCCTATTAAACCCGCGACACCATTTTTTCTTTTTGACCATTTCAAAGAGTTGTCAAGAAACTTTGCAGATGTGCACTGAGTGAGAGTGAGATAGTAGTATCCCTTACTTCCAAAAAAAAAAAGCCCCATAGGAAATTTAGACAAAGCTATTAAACTCAGTAATTAATATTTCTAGTAATCTCGCACTCGCACACATATAACTCTCTTTCTCTCTTGCTTAGCCTCGCCACAAACACCTTGCAGAAACTTTCCAACACTTCATACTTGTTCCTAGATTGATAACTCTTTCATAGTATCTCACTCAGCACTCGCTCCTCTCGCTGCTACACATGTCCAAGGTTTGGCCATTAAGTCTCCTTGGCCACCAAGGTACTATTCGACTATAAAAAGGGCTCATAATCCTTCATTCTAACTCATCCCCACTTCTTATTTCCATAACCGTAATAAGCAGCACTCTTTGTTTAGAACATCCTAAGAAGTCTCAAGATCAGAAGTTTAAGCACATAAACCAAGAAAAAAAGCCCGGAGTCGTTATTCTAGCGCGTACGAAGTTAAAAAGTTCTCGATGTGTTTCGACCGCTTTCAAGCTATAAGCTCAAAACAGGTTCCCATAAGCTCACATTATATTTTCCCTTACCTTATAATGGTTATGATCATGCTAAAAACTAGGTTAAAAGCTTTGCACTACAAAAACATTATGTTTACCTTTTTGATCTAAACGAGCTCATGAAACCCTATTTCATGTTTTTTAGCTTAATCTATAAGACTTAAACTTATAAAACTATTGTTTTTAAATCTATCTATAAGCTTATTAAAAAACATTATAATAACCACTTTATCAAGTGTTGGAGGAATTTAATTAAAAACACTACGCGTTTTCATTTAAAAACTTAATTCGAATGTTTTGATTTCTGGCTTAACGAATCGTTAATCTGAACTTTTGTTACGTTAAACCTTCATATTTTAGCTTATATTAATAAGATATAACTTGTAAATTACTTTCATATTTGAAAAATATTTCATTAATTATGGATTTGGACTAAAAATGATACATTTTTCATACAAAAGGGTTATATACTCGTAAATTTCTGAACTTATAACTAAAAGGGCTGAAAATATCATTTTATCAAAGTTTATATACTATAGGGTATTATGTACTTTCCAAGTAAAACAAGGTTTTCTTTTTGTACATCTTTTAAATAGAAGGACCACAACTCTTGTAAAGTGAACATCTAGGTGTATATTTTGATTTCTTAATTCTTCCGCAAGGGTCTAATCCATGTAACAGTTTGAAAAAAGTATTGAAATTGTTCAAAACCTTATTAAAACTAACTTTTAATTAAGCTTTGATTGCTTAATCATTTCAGTATGGAACAAACGCGTAGAACGAGTATGTTATAAGTATTATATATTTCATCATCGATGTTTTGCTTTTTTTAATTCTGTTCCGTCTCGCTATATCGTTAACACAATCTAGGATAGATTCCATTTATAGGGGTTTCTTCTGGTTATTTCGTTTCTGATAATGAGTTGTTGGACGTGTACGAATTTAAGTCGCCTATTTTCTCAAACGTTTGATGAATGGCCTCTAAATTAGATGACCTGAACGTGTACATTTGTGTTCCAAAAATCTCCTCAATCAATCTCATAACCAATATTAAAGGCTTTTTAGAACCAAATGTTATCTAGAGTATAATTCTTCCTTAAGGACCTCGACATATTATCCCAGGTTACGGTGAGAAGCTGCTGTCTTTAGTTGATATACTTTCCACACCGAGTATGATACGCTCGAAACTACATACAGACGACTTTCTTTTGATGTGGTGTTTGCCAGTTAATCAGATTCCCTGTTAAGGTGAGTTCATAGCCTCACTTTTCAATCTCTTTAATGTTTTTAAAAACCTAGCGAGGGGTGATTCATGCTTAAAAACCATAAAATCCCCTTTTAACTGCTCTCGTTTATCTTATAACAATGTGATTACTTTTCAAAGACTTAATGAGTTCATAACCTCACATTTCAATCTTTTGAATACTTTATAAACGTATAAACCATGAATGCAAGTGTTTTTTGTATGCTATCCAGACGCTCGCTTTATTGCCTAAGTGTTCTAGTGTCATTATTTCCATTATTCATGAACAGCCCCCTTCCAATTCATGTTGACATTCGCCAAATTTCCCACTGCACTATTAAATCTCGACTTAATTTCAATTTTTATTTTTAAATAAATATCGAGTTTTGCCTTTATGTCGATTTAGTAAAAATCGCCGTTTTATATAATTCGCGAGCCGTGCTTATGATCGTTATCCGTCTAAATCATTATAGATAGTGTTAAAATATTCTATATTTTGCTCGTTGGCTCGAAAATTTTATTTTTTATAATCCTCGTTTGTTCCCGCGTTAAGCCGAATCCTTGTTGAAAAATTTACCTAAACATTTAGTATACTTTTGTTAAAATTATACTTGCAACAAAATAATACAACAAAATTTACAAAAAAAAAATATATACAAATTGGCCAAGCGCATCCCCTTGGCCACCTATGTCCCAAAAACCAAACTTCATCTAAAATTTCACTTTCCAGGGATTCTTGATGATCACCTTTTGCATGTGTGTAGATAGAGAGAGATGTGAGTATCATTCATTAACCCGATTCTCATACTTAAGTTTCATCATCTCTCGAAGAAAGAAAAGATTTTTTTTTCTCTTTCCCCTTCCTTTGCTACTGCGTAACCTAAAAACAACATATAAATTCCACCATCAATTTTTCTACTACTCCTAATCACTAATTTACACTCCCTACAATCAACTACATATGTGACCCTACATTGATCTTTATCTGCCAACAAGCAAAAATCACCATTGCAAAAGATTATTAAATCTTTATTTTATTATTGTTTCTTGAAGTTTTGGGGTGAGATTAAGTGTGTGTGTGTGTGTGTGTGACTATTGTTTAGCAAAGACCTTTTGGGTTGGCTTAAAAATCAAAGAATTGTATTAAAGTTGTTGTTGGGTTTTGGCTAAATCAAAAGAACAAGGGAGAGATCGTGTTCGATTATTTTCTTGCTAATTACTAGTGATTGTGAGCCCTCTAAAACCCTCTTTGATATTTTTTTTATGAATAATGCATATGTTTATATTTTTATATATTTTGGAATCCACTAGAATGATGTTAATTTGGTTTTTGAGATTTGATTAATGTGGTATGATATTGAGGATGGAGATAGGTAGTTAAGAGAGTGTTTGTGAAGTGATGGTTGTGATTTATTACTTCTGTGATGAAAATAGTGTGTGGTATGATTTTGTAATGTGTCATTTTATGCAGAAAAGTACAGCCCACTTTTCCATGTCGTAAAAATGATAAAGTCAAAATTTTGGTTAAGATTATGGTAGAGCTTGTCAAGACGATCGTTTCCATATATGGATCACCTTATAACGCCTAAAAACGAAGTTTTTATGGCGATATGAAACTAGGAAAAAATTTGTTAAAATTTCTGATTTTGGGTATAATGGTTGTTATGACAGAATTTTGAAAGGGTGTTTTCGTCACTTTCTAGTCTGTTTCGGCCTTTGGCCAAAACACGAAAGTTGTTCGGATGGTGCCGTTTTATGCTAAGGCAAAACTGGGTTTTCATTTTGTACAACTGATCAGACCTGATGCAGGGCCGCGTTTTCGTTATTTCTGTCGATTTTCGGGCGTTTTTCTTGGTACAAAACTAAAAAGTTGTCCGGAACGTCGTTTTACGTCAAGATACTTTAGAATCCGAGAGTTAAAAAAGTGTTCTTAATGGGTGTTTGAAACGTGTAGAATTTGCAAAAATATAATAAAAGTTAAAAACTTGTAAAAGATGGGTTGGTTGCTGAATTTTCATAAAAATTGAGAATTTGAGCGCTTTGGAGTCCGTTTGGGCTTATGAAATGTTAACGGAAATAATTGGGCGATATATATATTATTGGGTACGTTTCGGTTATATCTAAAAATAGTAAGTCTATATTTAGAAACTTTATACTGTATATGTAATTATGTATATATTCATAAGGTTAATCAAGGAAATATGGATAAGTATATATAAATTATTGGCGTGTCGGGAGTCGTTGGAAACTTAACATTCTATTAATCGGTAATTCATAACTTACCATACTCTCGGCGCTCGTGTTAGGAGATCGTTTTAACACTTCATAACACGAATCAATCACGGATCAAGAACTAGAAATGAGAAAGAGAGGTGAGTTGTTCTAGAGAGAGAAAGAAGAGAGAGAGAGAGATGGGAGAAAATAGGAAAAGGAAAAGATATTATTTTTGAACAACTTTCTTTTCCAAGTGAAAAAGTTCCTTATATACCCCGACACTTAAAAGTGACGCACGAGAATATTACTAGGACCGGGGGGCTCGGGTTTTTTTGCTGGTCCGCGCTTAAACCAAAACATATACAAATATTAGATTATCTATGAGCCCGATTCCGATAATATTCCTATCGCTAAACGTTAACTAATTAAAGACCGAAGCTCCCATCGTAGTGGTGACCGAACTTCCTTCCTTGTTCGAACTCAATAAATTGAGGCAATAACAATCTCCCCGAAAGTGACGCGCGCGCTTTGAAACACTGGGAACGAGCTTTCCTTTATTGACTCAATTAAATTGAGGGCTAAACAATCTCAACAGAAGGGGAGTTCATTGATGACACTCCTCATTGAGATCAGTATCTATCTTTTTAGTGAGATTGCTTGCGCGCGCGCGCTTTAAGCTCGCGAGTTGTTCTTGGTCTTTGTCTTCGTTGTAAGCTTGTTCCTATGCTTTGCGATCGGCTAAGCCTCGCGCGGCGCTTCTTGTGTCTTTGACAACATGCTCACAAGATACTACTATTGCATTGATCTTGAAAGCTTTATTTTCAGGAGTTTGCGGAAGTCTTTGTCTCTTTAAGTCTTTGAGCTGTTTAGATAGTATGCCCTTCGTAGAAGTGAGAATTTGAATGGGATTGTGGTTGCGTTACCACCGTTTGACCTGCAGGTTTACGTTATGTGATAAACGAGGACTCTCTCGCTGCGTATTTGAATATCAAACGAGTGTCTCTCTGTTAAAGAGTTTTTATAACACTCGAGGAGTGTCATGTTTTTTTTCAAGATTCATCACACAGTCAAATCTATTTGTGGACCAAATCGATATCCTGTTGTGCCACAAGTTTGATTCAATAGAATCTCGCAGTACTACCAAGAGCTTGTTTGATGCTAGCTCAGAGGATTTCATCTTCATTGTGAATACATCAGTATCACTCGAGTTGTTTTGGCAAATATCACTATGATATTGCTCGCGCTGGACTCTTGTTACAGCTTGTGAACTTGATGACGCGCGCGTATCTCATGTGTTTGAAAATGGAATGTGTATAACGAGACTTTTTATTGATCTCTTGTTAGACTCGATTAGTGCATTTTGGTTTTAGTACTCGGAGGCTGGAGGAAATTGCCACATATTCAATATAAAAATCTCGGAGTGATGTGGTCAATAGACTCGCGCGCGCGCTCGTCTCGTGACAAATGAGAACAGTTTTCTGTTGAGAGAATACTCGAATGTGAGAAGGGTTGTGCATTGTGCATCACTGGTCCATGATGCGTCTAGAGAGAGCATTCGAGAGATATCGAATAACTTGGGATTCTGACAGCATATGTATTGACCCGGTTTCTGCCTTTAAGTTTGTGTGGAGGGCTTCTTTCTTTAGACCATTTTTCCATACATTTGTTTTTTCATTCTCAACGCCTTCATATGTTTACCAGGACGTCATTACTAACACTCTTGTTGTGATTGGTCAAGTGTTAGCTCAATCTTAGTCGCATTTTTCCCATATACATTAATCTCTAATCATCTAAGGGATGCTTACTTTATAACTTTGGATTTCCTGGGTAAGATCCTCCGGTTCCTGGTTCGGATATAGATTGATTCTAACTAACCACCTTATGACTTCAGATTCGTCGTGAAATTTAAGTTGTTGTTGGGTATAAGATTAGAACCGCATTAAAACCTTTTCTTCGACATTGAGTCGAATAGATCATATTTATTAAATTTTCTCCCTTATTTGAAATAATAACACTTAGTTTTTGAAATTTCCTTGTGATTAAATATTAAAATATGTCTTGAAAATTCTGTGGGAGAAAATATGGTCTGCATGAATGGTTTGGAATATTTTGATAATGTTTGGAATACATAAGAATGGTCGTTGATGATGTATCCAAGAACATTAAAACTTTGTCTTTCGAACAACTCCCCCTCAAGAATAGGACCAATTGAAAAATTGTTGTCTTTTGAAAACATTGTGAGGGATGGGAAGTGTTGAAACACATTTTTAAGATTTATGAATTGTCATCGAGAAATCTTGAAAAATTGTGTTCAAACTTTTTGAAAAAAAACCAGATGTTTAGAGGACTTATCTTTAACGCTAAGGGTAGGCACTGAAACGTCACTTTCCTTTTACTTGAGCTAAAACATTGAATGCCTTGTAAGAACAGCTCAAGACGGAGAAACGTTAATTTTCTCGTTGTGAGGATAATTTATAAACCTTCCTTTATTTGAAGTCCGGGTTATGTACTGACATTTGGACATAAGCCAAGAAATGACATGTTTTAAAAGCATTTGAAACTCCTGTTCGAACTTCATCTACATGCCCGTGTCGATGTTAATCAACATTTATAGGAACATAGATGTTATCGATTCCAAGAGACATGTCGAGAAGAATATATATATATATATATATATATTTTTTGGAAATTTTCTGATTTTCTGATTTTGTATATATTTACCTGTTGTCCTCAGCATTGCTATATGATGGTGGAATAGTAATTCCAACTCTTGTCGTGATGTAGCTGTCTTGTTTGCTTAAGGAACAACTTTTGGAACCAGCTTTGAACTTGACTGTTCATTGCTGTGGTCTTGAATTCCGAGTTCTGAACGGTTATGATCAGAAGTCATTTGATGAAGACCGAGGCTTGATCTGCTGCGATCAAACATCTTTTGAACATTGAGGAACGGGGCCTGAAGTGTTATTTTCAGCAGACACCATTTGACATTGACGACCGAGGCTTGAACTGCTGTGTTCAAACGTCATTTTGTGATCATCAGATCAAAATTCCTTGAAGCCCTGTTTTCTGAGATATCTTTCTTTTTCGCAACCAAACTCTGAGTCCTTCCTCTGTAGGATTGAACGATGTACCTGTACTTAAGAGAGTACCTGCACTGACATTAAGAGCTTGTTCGCTTTCACATTGGTTAGTGATATCTTCTTTTGAACCATTTGGGGGTTCACTGTCAACCTTATTTGTGCTAAAGGCGAATATCTTTCCAGTAGGAACCCATCTAAGACCAATTGTCTTGAAAATTCTACCCGTCGGTTTCCACCTAAGACAAGATCTAGGAGTCATTGTTTTCTTATGCACAACGGAGGTGTTTTTGATTGAAAACATATGTCCTTTTGAGATCTGTCTTTCTGGTTTCTTTGCAAACCTTGTTTGCTCTACGGGTTTGTTTCTTGTTGTTGTCTTATTGGATGGAACCTTAGCACGTGAGTTGACTTCTTTCAGGAATTTTATTACACAAGAATCATGATTGGCATTAAAGACACATTTCTGACATGTCGAGCAAACAAAATGTTTGGAGTCAGAAAAATTTCTAGAGTTCCTAGAGTGTTCTTGTGCCTTTTTCTTAGCCTCCTCTAGGTAGTGATTATGAACAATGTCGTTTGAGCTATACCTAGATGAGCTAGTTGCAATCATGTAATGAGGTTTTGCAGGGGCAGATTCTCTTCCCTTAGGCAAATGATGTGTAGTGACTGGTTTTGACAAGTCGTTGTTCACATCAACTTGGGAGGCAAACCGTGGTTTTGAAATTCTAGGTCTTTCAGACTTAAACGCAGTCGGTTGTCTAACAACGGATTGGTTTTTGAGTGGTTGTCCAACCGGTTTTCCCAAGATTGATGGCTTTGCAAACTTAGTATTCACACTATTTCCTGTTAGTTTCCTTAACTCATTTTTTAATGCTGCAATTGCAAACCCCTTTTTCTGAATCTGAGCTAGTACATCAGCATTTTCATTAGACTTTTTGTTCAGTTGTGCCATTAAAGAGTCATTCTGGTCTTTGGTCTGAACTCGTGTCCTTTTGATAGAATCAAAAAGATCTTTGTAAGTCTGTTTCAAGTGCTCTTTTTCTTTATGTAACTGCTCATTCTCTGCGAGTAATTTAGCCACACTATGTTCCAATTCGATGTTTATTGTTTCAATTACATCGATGTCATTTTTAACCTTGGCTTCATTACCTTTTTCTTTCAAAAATTGACTTTGTTGCCCTGATTTTAAAACATTGTTTTCCATTTGTAATTGTAGTTCAAGATTGATACAATGTGCTTCGAGTTTTCCAAAATATTTTTGAAACTGGGCAACGATCTTTTTGAGACAAACATTTTCAGACTCGAGTGATTGATCTGAGAGTTCAATTGTCTTGTCATCAGTTAATTTAGCAGGCAAAGGACGTATGTCATGACATTGTTCAGCATTCTGGTCAACCTTTCCTTCATTATTGAATTCAGGTTGCTCAGTATGCTGTTGTCCTGTAGCAAAGTTTCCTTAACTCATTTTTTAATGCTGCAATTGCAAACCCTTTTTCCTGAAGTTGAGCTTTGAATTTATCATTATTTGCAATCAAAGAAGTTGTGTGTTCTATGTTCTTAACTCTCGTTTTCTTGATAGAGTCATACAGTTCTTTGTAATGCCTTTTCAAAGTCTCATTTTCTTTAAGTAACTTAGCCACTTTATGTTCCAATTCGATGTTTATTGTTTCAATTGCATCTATGTCATGTTTAACCTTGGCTTCATTACTTTTTACTTTCAAAAATTGACCATGTTGCTCTTCTTTTAAAGCTTGATTTTGATATTTAAGTTCAAGATTAACACAATGTGCTTCCATTCTTAAAAAATCTTTTTGAAATTGGGCAACGGTCTTTTTAAGACGAATATTTTCAAATTCAAGAGATTGATTTGAGAGTTCAGTTGTCTGGTTATCAGTTAATGTAACAAGCAAAGGACATGTGTCATGACATTGTTCAGCATTTTGGTCAACCTTTCCTTCATTATTGAATTCAGGTTGCTCAGTATGCTATTGTCTAGTAGCAAAGATATTGATTTTAGCAGTTGTTTGTACCTCAGTCATTGGCTCTTCATCATATACGGGTCTAATATCTGCATCATCAGCATGTGCATCATTCCCTGATCTGTTGCTTATATCTTGCTTTTTTGATTCTGTCCCAATGCTTTCTGTGTTAACCAAACTAGCATCCACTGCTTTACTCGAATAAACCTTATCCTCTATTGTCTGCATTTGTCTTTCATTCACCCAGCTGTTATACGCTGCTTTATGCTTTGCTCTTTCATTAATCGACTTCTTAACAGATTCCATGTGTTGGATCAGTGTGTCATGGAATTCTAGAATCGCAAGTTAAGTGTATTGGAGAAAGTAGTTGCGTGTCATTACGACAAATTCATCATCCAAATACATCCGTGACTTGATGAACATCTGAAACTGTGTCTCGAGTACTTTAAAAGAAGCTATGGATCCAATCTCTTGAAATTCTTCTTTGTCAAGTTGCTTTTCTAATTGATCCATGTTTAGGAACATTGTGCCTATAAAAGTTTCAACATCTTGACCAAAGAGTGTTGCAAATGCACGTTTGAATCCAGACTCGATTCGAGTTCCTTTTAAGTTGTCGTGTGAAAGATGCTTGAGGTGTGAATGAAGTTTTCGAAAAGATACCATGCAACTCTTTTTTGCTTTGTCTTGAATTTGTTGCATTCGTCGTTCTTCCGAATTAGAACACGAAGATAAAGTATCTTTCGTTTGCATTTTACTAAAAATTATAAAGTGAAAATGATTTGAAGGATCTTAAGCAGGTAAAGTGATTGTGGTTGTGGATTGAATTCAATTAACGTTCACGGGATTTTACAAATCTTTGATTAAAACCGAGAAAAGAATCGTATCTTTCGCGGGATTTTACAAAATCAAGAAGAAACCGTAAAAACAAAAATTACTAGTTCGGTTCAATGCTTGTTCGGTTCGTTGATTCGATTGTCTAATTCGGTTCTAAAAGAAATCAACTAGTTTGGTCCGTTAGTTCGGTCCACAAGAGATTTGACTAGTTCGATTCTCTTGTTCGGTCCACAAGAGATTTGACTAGTTCGATTCTCTTGTTCGGTCCACAAGAGATTTGACTAGTTCGATTCTCTTGTTCGGTCCACAAGTGAAAACTAGTTCGATTGTCCTTGTTCGATCCTAAACGAAATTTAGTTCGATCCTCGAAGAAAAAGTCTAGTTCGGTCCAAACAGATAATGCACTCGTTCGGTCCTCGAAGGATGAGACTCGTTCGATCCTCAAAGGAAAGTCTAGTTCGGTCCAAGCAAACAAGCCCTCGTTCGGTCCAAACTAAAGTCACTCGTTCGATCCTATAAGAGAGAAACTCGTTCGATCCTAGCTAAAAAGCCCTCGTTCGGTCCTTGAAGAGAGATCTAGTTCGGTCCTTGAAGCACGCCTTCTAGTTCGGTTCTATTGGTTGTCACTCGTTCGATTGAGGCACCAACAACATGATCTTTTCGTCCTTGCGTTTTTCTTAGCCACGCACGAAAAAACCACGACAAAAAGCTTATAAGCCAAGAAACCAAATCGAACCACATTGCTTAATAAAGAAAAACAAAACCGCAAAGACAAAAAAAATTACAAGCACGAATCAACAACAAAAAACTAATAAAAACTAAACCCACCCGTGGCGAATGATACCAAATGTCGTAACCCAAAATCACTTTCACTTCATTGTGGAAACAAGAAAAATAAGATGAGAAGAATTGGAAGAATTGTAGAGAGAAGTTAGAGAGAGAAAGGTAGAGAGAAAATAAGAATTGGATGATTACTTGCCAAATTACAAAATGAGAATTAACAAGAATCAACCCCCTCTCCATACTTGAAGAGGGGTATTTATACTTAATACCAAGAGGCTTTCATGCCTTGGTATTTCTACGGGCCGGGCTCAGGATTACTTGGGCTTTCGCCCGATACACGTGACCGGTTAGATTACATTTAAGAGCCCGTTTACCCGTCTAGCCTAATACAACGTATATTAATTTAGTGACCGAGACCTAATATAATTATGAATGAACTTCCATTGTTCGACTCAATATTTTGAGGCTAACAGAATCTAATCTTTGATCTATAAGAAAAATATGCAATAGAATAGTAATTTTGATGAACACAGAAATTAACAAACAATGCTTCAATATAATAATACGAATACTCTAACTAGTATTAGGGTTACAAAACCTTGAAGCTATAAACAATTTCTTTTATGTACATCTATCTCTATACCCTAGGTCCTCCTTTTATACACCAAGGAGTCCTAGTCGGTTTACAATATATTCATAAGACTTAGATTATTCTCAAAGATCTATTCTATAAATAACAATCCTTATCACATAAGTAATCTTGATCTTCAAGTAATCCTTATCTTCTGACAGCATTAACTCTTGAACACTAGCAGTAGTAACTTATACACCAACAACATTAACTGTGTACAAGCAGCATTAACTACTTAGAATATTTTCTTCAATCTTCACCAGCAGTACTAAGTTACACTAGCATTAGTAACTAGAAGTAGTAATATACACTAGCTGTAGAAACTAGTAGTACTAACTACTTAGCATATTTTACATTAAGATTACTAACAGAACTAATTTATGCTCAGCAGTAGTAATTCAAACCTTAGCATTTTTCTTCTAAGTTCTTGAGTAGCACTAACTTTGATAAGCAACTTTAACTTCAATAAGAACAACAGTAATTCCAAACAGCCTTAAGAAGCTTTTAATCCCAACAATCCTCCCCTAAACTTGATATTTATCTTCAAAATCATCAAGTTTCATTAAAAACTTCATAATCACTAGGAGGATGGCTCCAACCATTTCATGGATTCTTGAGCTGTTTTGTGATAAGCTTAAGAAGCTGATAACACATTTCATTCTAATGATCAGCTTGCAGCCTCTTATTCAGCATATCAGTGATTGTAGCAGGTGTAAGGGGATATTTCTTCTCTACCAGCATATAGATATGCATATTTTGAAACCTCACAAAGTGTATTCCTCAGGAATCATATAATCTCTAAAGCAGCACTTTATTTCCTCGTAGATTCCTCCACACAGCATATTCTACATGAGGTTCAAACATAACTTTTAGATCTCCTCATAACACTCTCTCATAGCTCTCCTCTGGCATTGTATACCCATGCTTAGCCTTTACCAATTTCCATAGTGTTTCCAAGTCTTCCCTGTCAAAGTCTTTGAGTAATTGGCTGAACACTAAGTGTATCTTAGAACTTCCATTAGCTCTTGTTATCTGGTAATAGCCTTGCTTTTCTTTTCTATGAATCTTGAAATCTACAATGCATGAAGGCTTAGTAGCCAAAGTAATAGTATTAATTGCTACTCCCTCTTCATCAGGAACAGCTTTTATTAATTTTTAAAGTTCTGCTGTTTCTTTATCTTTATCCATCTTTTGCTTCTTGGCTGCTTCTGGTTCTAGCTCATCTCCTGATCTCTTTGAACTACTCTCTTCTGCTTTAGCCATCTTTGAACTCTTTTCCACCAACTCAGTATCCATATCAAAAAATGTGTTTACCCTTATCATGGCTTTGTCAGATAACTTCTGAATATCTGCAAAGGACTTGTTCTCCAATTGACTTTGCTTGTATCCAGCCATGTTTTTCAGATAAGTAGACATTGTACTTTTCTTTTAAGCTTTAGTTGGTGGTTTGTTCCTCTTTTCTTTTGCTCTCATTGCTGCAAAGTGTTTCTTTCTTACTTTTAAGAGTTGTACAAACAACTTTGACTACTCTTTAATACTCAATTCTTCTTGTTCTTGAGCTTGTAGTCTTTGAGCCATTTGATAATCAACATCTATCATTGCTTGCATATTATCTCATGAAATGTTAGTTTCTTCAACTTGTTGAGCTTTTTCTCTGGCAAGCCTTTCTTCTTCTTCTTCTTTAGCTTGTAGCTTGAGAGCAAGTTCTTCATCAAGCATTATTTGATCTTTCTTAGACATTTTCTTCACAGGTTCTGGTTCAACCATTTTTGCTTTACCCTTGTCTTTAACATGTGATGATTGTTGTAAAGAAACTGTTGGTGTAGGTGCTTGCACTTGTTCTTGAATAACAATCCCTTTAGCCTTGGGTCTTTTGCTAGCAGCTATAATTGTTGTAGCAGTAGTAGTTGTTGTTGTTGGAAGTGTTATTGTAGTTGTACCTTGCTCTAGTTCTTGTTTCACAACCTTATCAGTTTTGGGTTTTGCACTCTTCAACTCTGCTAATGCTTAAGCTAAAGTGATTTCAACATCAGTGATAATAGGAACATCAACACTGGTTGTAGTAACTACTTCACCAGCAGTAGTAACTGGATTAGTAGTACTAACTTCCTTTTCAGCCACATTTCTTATTTCATCTACATCCTGTCCTTCAAACACTTCTTTATCATCAAGAATGCCTTCATCAAACATACCATCACCATACCTCTCCTGAGTATCGTCTACCAATGTAATTCCTTCATCAACATCAATATTAGCTATTTTCCTCCTTTGTTTGGATGAATCCTCCTGATCACCCAACCCTTCATCTTCAGAGGATTCTACCCTTCTTGATAAACCAACTCTGTACAATCTTTTAAGCTTATGAGTTCTTGACCCTCTTCTTTTCTTTAACCTCTTGACTCTTAGTTTCAAACTTTTTATCTCCTGAGCTTAAGCAGTCTTAGAATTCTCTAAGTCAAGCACCCTCTGTTGTAAATTGGTACAAAGTTCCATCAATTCCTTAAGTTACAGTCTTACCTCATCACTTCGAGGTGTGTTAACTCCTACGAGTAGTGAATCATTGGATGTTTTAAACACATTCTTAAACCTAGTTTGAGCAATTATGTCCTTAATGGTGTCTTGGCGCCTAGGACCACCACCTGAAGTAGTTCCTAGGGAACCAACTTCATTATGTGTTGCCTTGGATCGGGTCTTAGTAATGTTACCACTGTCCTCCTCTCCTTCTAAGCTAGAAGAAGTAGTGGCAACCCTCACCAAACTATCATCCATTTCCTCATTGATAGCATCATCTGCTACATGTTTAGCAGAACCACTAGGCTAAGCAACCTTAGTGTTCTTTCTCTTAGGCTTCCTAGGTTTTTGGGTCTTTTTAGGTTGAGAGGTTGATGGTTGAGTAATAGTGGGTGAGTGTTAGGGATCAATGGGTTGTCCTAAACCTTCACCCACATCTGCTTGGTTTTGTATCATCATTGTAGGAAATAAAGGTGTCACTTTTCCTGAGAAATCCTTTCCTACCCTCTTTATGTTTCCAAATATCTTCTTAGTGTGAGAAGGTGCATTATATATTCTATTATGAGTAGGCACCTCTTCAAGTTGTTTTTCCAAAAAGACTTGTATAAACCTTGGATACATTAAGAATTTACCTACATTATCCAAGTTCTTCACCATACTTTCAAAAACATACTTTGAAAAGTTGAACTTCTGGTTTTTAGCTAAACATATAATTGCAGAAGCTATAGTGCTACTAAACTCATTCCATGCAGTAGTCTTAGCACTAAAGCATTGTAAAATCAAATGAATGAGGAATTTTTATTGTGGTGAAAAGAATGCTTTATAGAAAGTAAGCTTCTATGAGAGTTTTTCATACCCCATTAGTGTAAGCTGTTTAAAGATGGTAGCATTGGGTAGACAATCAACTTCTTCAGCATCTTTCAGTTGAAGATCTCTTCTTATAATTGATTCTTGTTGGGAATAAACGCCTTTTGATGCTGCTTGGAGTTAATACTAATAAGGTTAGAGTTACTGCTGTCAAGCATAACTTAGTGCTATTAGTAATCTTAGTGAAAAATATGCTAAGTAGTTAGTACTATTAGTTACTACTAACTAGTTATACTGCTAGTATAAAAGTTACTAATGTTAGTATAACTTAGTACTACTAGTATATGTTTGCACTGCTAGTGTAACTTAGTACTACCAGAGAAGAATGAAGAAAATATTCTAAGTAGTTACTACTGCTTGTATACAGTTAGTGTTGCTGATATAAAAGTTAATGCTGCTAGTTATAAGTTACAACTGCTGAGTGATTACAACTTCAGGAAATGGTTAATGAGCTTGCATGAGATGAGATCAAATACTTAAACAGCCAGAAGAAAAAAAGATATTATTGGAGAACAAGAATACTTACGAAGATAAGTATTAGTTATTTTTAAAGAAGATATGTAAAAATTATTTGTTTTAGAGATTACGTTTGTTTATAGAAAAGATTATGATAACTTAGGAAAGTAATGTAAAGAGCCTTGTATAGGACACCTCGGAGTATAGAAAGGAGTCCCTAGGGGCATAGAGTTAGATACCATTCATATCTCTTTACACGTCAATTATGCTACCTAGGTTTTGTAATCCCTAAACATTAAAGGATGATTCGTTTTATATTAAGGTCAGAAAGATTGATAATCCTCATTTATTATTGATTAGTGATCACTGTTTCATTATAATTCCTTATTATATCATTGACTAGATTTCACATACTCTTTGATATTCTAATCACAGAGTTTTCTACCATAGCGATTTGGTTCATGGAGTGTATTCATTACAACAAAGCCATAACAGAGCCGAAGCAAGTATCTCTTCAAGTAGGGATCAACAATTCTTTATGATTATCATTTTATCTAGTCCAGTAGGCATGTATCTGTCCTGCACTTCCCATTATACTATTTTTTGCTTTAGCAGTTGCCTAGAATTGCTTAATGCATGAAGTATAGATAGTATAGTTGATCGTTAAAGCATATCTAATAGGTTGTGCATTCAAGAAATCCACAATTTCCTCAAACCTAGCACTTTCAGCAGGTTTCTCCAAAAACGCAACCATGTTGTGAAAATCAACAAACTTTAGGTTCGACATTGTGTTGGATTTTGATAATGAATGATGAAACTGAGTTAGGGTTTATGATTAGAGAGTATTTGAAAGAGTGAAATCAATTAAATGATTGATTGAAACCCTTAATAGAAGTATTTATGAAAGTACCCTCAACAACATTAACTTTCAACTGGCAGCATTAAGTTATACCTAGTAGCATTAACTTTCAACCAGCAGCACTAAGTAACCCAACAGTAGTAACTCAACAGTAAGTTATGCCTAGCAACATTAACTTACAACCAGCAGTAGTAAGTTATGCCTAGCAGCATTAACTTGCACCCAGTAGTAATAAGTTATGCCTAGCAGCATTAACTTTGAAGTACCAGCATTAACTCTAATTCCATTCTAAACAGCTTTTCCATCATCAAATTAACATTTTGACTCACAAAACTCTCTGTCTGTTTTTGCTTTCTCTTAATTCTTTTTACTCACAATTCTCTATATCTATTTTTTGCTTTCTCTTAATTCTTTTAGCTCATAATTTTTATATTCAATTTATTTTTGCTACATGAGTTAGTCCAAAAACACAAAAAAATAATTTTCACAATTAACACAGTATTAATCATACTTAACAGTATTAAGTATAACTAACAGTTTTAACTCATACTTATCACGAGACACTCATTAAGCCATAAATAACCTTTACTAACCAATCCAAAACTTTTGAAAAGAGATAAAAGATTTTTAAAGATTAAGCATTCCTATATTAGCAATCAAATATTGAAATCTACTTACATCAAAGGCTTTTGTAAGCAAATCTGCAACATTCTTGTTAGTATGGATTTTAACCATTTGAATTAACTTCTTTTCATTGCCATCACTAATAAGGTGATGTCTAATTTCTATATGCATAGTTTTTGAAGGAAAAACAAGATTTTTAACTATGCAAATAGTACTGTTATTGTCAATAAAGATCTTGGTATGCATAAAATTGTACCCATAATCAAGTAGTTGATTCTTAATCCATTGCACTTGACCACAGCAACTTGAAGCAGCTACATACTCAGCTTTTGTTGTGGAATCTGCAACCACAGTCTATTTCTTGCATTGCCATGAGATCAATCTACACCCAAGGAATTGATAACCTCCTGTTGTTGATTTCCTATCTAAGCTTGCTCCAGCATAATCACTATCAGTGCATGCTACTAAATAAAAAGGTGAATATTTAAGATACCAAAGGCCTAATTTAGGTTGGCCTTTTAAGTATCTAAAAATTCTTTTCACATCATGAAGATGTGAAAATTTTGGTTTAAATTGGTATCTTGCACAGGCACACACTACAAACATAATGTTAGGTCTTGAAGAAGTAAGATACATCAATGAGCCAATCATTGATCTATAAATACGAAGATCCACTTCTTTACCATCTTCATCCTTAAGTAGGGGCTTTTGAGTTTCCATAGGTGTGCTTGCTATCTTAACATCAGTAAAACAAAAATTTTAAAAATCTTAGTCACATACTTGTCTTGACTGATAAAAATCCCATCTTTATTCTACTTTATTTGCAGTTCTAAGAAGAATGTGAGTTTACCTATAAAACTCATTTGAAACTTCTTATGCATCATCTTTTCAAACTCAATGCATAATGATTTCTTTGTAGAGCCAAAGTGATATCATCTACATACACTTGAACTAACAGAATATCATCTTTGTTCCTTCTGATAAACAAAGTCTTGTTAATTGTCCCTTTTTGAAATCCATTGTCCAACAGATAAGTTAACAAGGTTTCATACCAAGCTCTGGGAGCTTGATGCAGTCTATAAAGTGCCTTTTCTACTTTGTATACTCTGTTAGGTAAGTCTGGATCTTCAAATCCTGGTGGTTGACAAACATAGACTTCCTCTTTAATCTTTCCATATAGAAAAGCACTCTTGACATCCATCTGGTACACCACAAAGTCTTTAAATGAGGCATAGGCTAAGAATAGCCTAATTTCTTCAATTCTGGCAACAGGGGCAAAGACTTCGTCATAGTCAATCCCATTTTCTTGTGTGTACCTTGAGCAACCAATCTTGCTTTATTTCTTATCATTATTGCTCTTTCATCCAGTTTATTCCTGAAAACCAATTTAGTGCCAATAGCCCTTTTTCCATTTGATAAATCTACTAACGTCCAAACTTCTTGTATCTTGAATTGTAGAAGCTCTTCCTGCATAGCCTCTATCCAGCTTGGATCCTTTAACACGTGAATTACCTTTTTGGGTTCTTCTTGTGATAAAAAGCAAGCAAACAAACAGTTTTGAAGGTCTTCATGATTTGTTCTTTGTTTAAGACTTTGGGATAATGGATATCATAACACAAGAGAAAGATTAGGGGTTGGCCGAATTTGTAAAGAGAGAAAGTGAGTTCTAGTGAGAGAAAATACACCTTATGCGTGTTTGTGATAAAATGAACAACCAACCCCTTCCCGTGGCTAGAAAGGGGGTATAAATACATGAGTTTTGTGCCCCTAGGTGAGCTATGAAGTGGGCTAACATGTGGGTAAAGACCCAACCCAACACCATAACTCATACGATAACTAAACGATTAATATTAAGGCTACGAGCTAACCTATGCTAGACATTACACGGGGTAACCAAGTCTTTTACATGGATTTTCATAATCCTAACAATCTCCCCCTAAGGGAGGTCACCCTAGAAAATACAAATTGAATCCTAGCAATCTATGATTTAAACTTTTACTCTGGCTCGTAGACTTTTGATTCTTCAACATTAGTCTTTGTACTGCAAGTGGTGATATTTAAGTGTTGTTCCTTAGACTTGTGTGATATTTGAGCTTTATTTGAGATCATCATCTACGTTAAATCTATTAATCATCCTTGTTGTGGAGTATTGCCTTCATGTGATGTTGTGACCTTTGGACCCGCATGCTCATACTTTTCTGGATCATAATAGCATGCATCAGAGATGCGGAAGCTATGTTGTAGGTCTTTCAGTTAACATCATGTATTTAGTGATGAGTTTGAAGTGTGAGCATGGGGCTGTGAATTGACATGTCTCTTATCATCAGCTGCTACCGTCTACCGTCTGGAATTTCCTGCAAGTAATTGTTAGTGATAAACAAACGAAAGTGTCTTTGTTCACTTTCGTTGAATAAGGTTGCAAGAACCACGGTTCCCTGTTATTCAGTATAAATATTGCCTGTGATCAGGTAGAATTCTAAAGAATCTCCTTGACAGGGTTTCGCAGCTGCGCTAGCCATTCTCAAACCGAAGCGTCTTAAAGTAGACAAAGCATGGAGTAAGTAAACCAGTGAATTAAAACCACACTGATTAATGAAAAATTGATTTGAAAGTCAGTCGCGTGTTACTCAAAGAAGAGTTTTTGTGACACATCGACGGTTTTATATCATAAAATCAAATTTCATTAGAAACTTATTTGTTTTGAAAGACAAGCACAGTCAATGTGCTTAAAAATTATTTTTTGAGCACATCGAGAGGTTTTTCAAAAACTATTCGTTAATTCACCACCTGGAACAAGTTTGATTCATAAAGAATCGCACCATTGTTTCTTTCCAGTTGTCACAAGTTTAATCCATAGTGGATCTCACATGTCACCTACCAAGAGCTTGTTTGATGTTGGCTCTAGAAGGATTTCCATCTTCATTGTGAGTAATTTCGTATCACTCAGATGTTCTGGTAATACCACGAGGATAATGCGTAGGACTCTTAGAATCTTACTTGAAATCATAGTGTGTGATGAGCCAGCGTAGTTTGTATTAGTGTCCTAGCGAGATTTATGGATGATCTTATGGCTCTAGACTTAATAGTGCATTTTTGGTTTTTCGTAGTCGGAGGCTGGAGCAAACTGCCACCTTTTTAATATCGTCTAACTCAAAGTGAGAGAGACGATAGAAATGTATTGATCTCCATGAGAAATGAAATAAGAATCCTTTGAGGGATCTTGAGTGGCTAGGGAGGGTTGTGCAGCGTATCACTAGGTCCATGATACTTGACTTCAATGTCAGCAATCAACCATGTGATTCTGACAACATATGTAGTGACCCAGTTTCTGCCTAATGTTTAAGGAGGGCTGCTTTCTTTTCATTCTTTATCTTAATATTTCTTTTTCATTCTTCAACACCTTCAGTGCTTACCGAGACTTCATTACTAGTACCTTGTTGGGTATGTTCTAGTACTAGCTCCATCTTATTCCGCACTATTCCCTTATTCTCACATTACTCCTTTTGTAATCATACCTAAGGACATCTACACTAACTAGTGGATTGTCCCTGGGTAGATCCCTCCAGCTCTGGCAGGATCATGGGATCGAGTATCTAACCTTACCATCCTTATAACTCTGATAAAGTAATTACATGGTCGGTCTTTGGTATTTCCACAATTTCCATCATATACCATTCGCTCCCCCTCAATATGTGCATCAATATTCAAAAAAGGTTTAGCACATATGGGAGAGCCTACACTTGAGTCTAAAATATCATATTTTTTTATTAGATTTTCATAGTTAAATCACATTTTCTCCCCCGATCAAAAATTTCAAACCCGTTCAGATTTTTAGATCTCATTTTGGTTTAAGGTAGGAAAATTTAGGAGAAACTATGTCTGATTTATACAAGCCGATAACGGAACATATTATAACTGAGTATACGGATACAAAATACATCGTAATCACTACTTTATTATGTACATATTACAACAACATATATGATAATACTACCCCACACGAGATGGACCTTGATTGCCAAGATGATGTGATCATTCGGTTCGCTTCAGCAGTCTGTAGTCTCCTTCTCTTATACTTCCACCAACAAAGCTTTCCAGGTTTTAGAAGATTCTCCTTCTCTTAAGCCGTTTCTGTATGGCAAACATTAACTCCTAGCTTCTATCGACATCTTTCATTGTCCAAAACCGTGTGTTCAAACCCGAATTCATCCTGTTGACATTGAATTCCTTGACTCTGTAGTCCAACGCCTCATTAATCTATTGTAGAGTGCCGTCACTTAACTTGTGGATCTTATTGAACCGCATTATCATCTGAACCCCATATTTATCCCTAAATGTGACGGCCCTTGAAGAGTCAATTACTGTGAATTCGTGCTTGAACTCGAAGCCAGTGGCATCCCATCGAGGTTTGGTGAGGTTTAGCTGCGTTTGGTAACTTTCAATCCCTAACTGGAAGTCTTTTACGCATTGTCTTATAACCAAGTTTCAGGTCCTTAAGTTGACAGCAGTAGTGAGAATCTTCTTATCTTTGGGTGGTAGATGGTTCAGGTGACCTTGAAGATTCAATAAGTACAAATCTTTAAATTCACTAGGGTACAGATATTTGAAGTCCCTTTCCGTAATAGTATATTCTTTAAGATCAGCTCTAAGAAGAACGATCTTCTTTATGTAATCGTACCCATATAGGGAGAAGACTTCAATTCTAACAACACTTAAAATCCGCATATGAGTCCTAATAGCTTTGCGATCACCCTTAGACGATATCACTAGTAAGTGCAGTAGGCCTAGTTAAAGGGCACTGTCCTCTTAGCGGGATTAGTCTACCAGTAGGCTTCTATATTTTTACAGGCATAATTTTAGGTGTAGTTTTCCTAGTTAAAGGGCACTGTGCACCTAAAGGGAGTGTTCTACCAGTGGGCTTCCAATGATGTCCTACTGTGGTAAATAGTTTGCCCGCGGGTTGCCATGTTTGTTTAACCTGTTTGACTCTCCACATTTTTTTGATTGTGGTTGTTTTGGAAGACTTCAAGAACTTATCAACACATTTATCATGACTAGTTGAATTAATGCATTCATTACATGTCTTTCAAAGTGAATTAGAATTCGTATCAAATACAGTACGTCTAACGCTAGTACATGAATCAACACGATCCTTTTTGCTCAGTTTAGACATATTATTCTGAGGGTGGTCTTCTACTTTCTTCTTGGGCACACTTTTAGCTGGCAAGGTCTTATCATGCGATGTGTGGCTCTTAGACTGAGACCTTCTAGCTGTAGTGGTTATGCTTACTCCTATAGAAGGAACATTAGGTGTGTTAGTTGGTTGAACTGATTGTTGCTTGACATGTTTTGGTGTGTTGTTGCCTGAGGTTTCCAATGGGTCAGCAAAGGTTACACGCTTTTTCTTAGTGACAGGTGTAGTAGCAATGAATTTATCTCTTTTGTTAACCACTATAGGACAGGAGGCACTCGCATTTGCTAATAATTCCTAAGACCGTTTAGTGTAAACGCGGGCATAATCTAGATTACTATCAGAAGGTAGTTCATTTCTAGCCTCTTCAACAATCTCACAGAGTGTATCTAATGTATCCCTAAGGCTGTTGAGATAACCGTAATGAACATCCTTATTATTTCTTTATCGTGGAGGAATTGGTTCAACATCAATTGCATACTTTTCAAAAGCAGAAACCTTTGGGGTTTTATCATCGCTAGTGATGCATGACATCTTCCCCTTGAGTTGAGTCTTTAGATTCTCAATTTTAGTTTGTAAAGAGTTTGCCTTAGCAGTGGTTTTGACATGCGTTACTTTAATGGAGTCAAATAACTCTTGATAATGCAGTTTAATCTTTGAATTTTCAGCTTTAAAGTTTTCTAATTGATTTTGCAAAGCTTTGACAGTTTCTTTTAAATGGGAGTTTTGAGAATTCAGGGACATATAATCAAGGTGAAGATTGTCATCACTTTTGTTGGCTTTCAATTCAGAAATACGAGCTTTGAATTTACAAATGGTGTTTTTGTGACTCTGAATCTGATCATCCCGCATACCGAGTTCAAAAAATGCATCAAATTCAGGAACATCCTTAGATGACTTGGATTTGAGGTTTTCAATATTTTCGTTAAAATGTTGATGCTTTAATTGTAAATTAAAGTAAGCAACTTCTAATTTTGAAAACTCTTTGATCATGGTATCATGATCATCATATTTAATTTTTCCAAGTAAGCGGGAATTCTCAGATTCAAGTTCAACAGCACGAATCATTGCAGCATTATAAGTAGTGGATAAATCATGAAATCAAGATGCAGTTAATGCAGAATCAGTAACAGTATAAAACACATCCTGGGCAATACAGTTAGCAATAAAATTCTCATTTGTGATGAGGAGATTTTTACGTTCAATCTCCCTACATTTTTTGTCAATAGCATTCTGGTCCACTTTCGCTTCCATATCTTCAAAAACTGCTTTCATTTCTCTAACTTCAGTAACTAGTGATTTTTAAACCCCATCAAAATGCTCTTTTAGAAGATTAAAAAATGGAATGACTTTTGTTAAGTAACACCGTTTTGTTTGTTCAAAACCCCTTTCCCCTTTAGTTATTCCCGTTGGTGTAATTCGTTTTTACAAGTCTTTTCAAAGTCCCAAAAGAGTTGAGTAATTACATACAGACCAATATTTACTTGACTTGTAGTTAGAAGCGTTTGGGGGACCAGATGGACAGGTGTATTGGGTGGATACACACTCGCAGGTGGTAGTACTGGCAGGGGTGAGGCATTTGCTTTAAGTTCTTTGACCTTTCATTTCTCTATATCTAATGACCAAAAAACTTGCTCAGGTGTCAGTTGAGTTTGAGGGGTGAATGTGGCCATAAAGTTTTCTTTTAAATAATTAGGGGGTATAATTTTAACCCTCTTTTCCACACACATAGAGTCATTCATTTTCTCATGCATTTTAATTCTGGTAATCTCAGCTAACTTTAGGTCTTCCTCAGATGATGGAACAATTACAGGTACATGATGTATCTTAAGAAGTTCTTCACCATCATAAAGTGCCGGTTGGGCCTTTTTGGCCTGTCTGAGGTAGAAAGGGTTCTCAGCACCTATTGCTGTTTTAGTCTTTTGGTCATACACCTTTATAGGATTTAGCATCATATGGACAGTTTGAATGGATTGATCTTGTGAGTGTAACTTATTCTCAAGTTTATCTTTTAGGTTTTTCAGATTGGAAAAATCAGTCAGGAATTTGGTTTCTTTCTGTTTAAACTCTTGTTTCAAAGCAGTTACAGTTTCTTCAAATATCTTGTTGTTTTCCATAGTTGAATTAAGTTGCAACTTGACAAAATGAAGTTCCTTTTTAAGATTTTCTTTTGTTTTATTACGATTTTGAATAAGCATACGCATTTGATCATCCATTCTCTGTTCACGTTCAGTCAGTTCAAACTTAGCACGTTGTTTATAAATAGCAACTTGTTCCTTATATATATTAAGTTCAGTGGCTATAGGGTCATGAGACAACACACATGCATCATTTAGAACAGAAGATGCATAACTTGGTATAACAGACACATTATTGACCGACAAATATTGTTCATATGGGATAACATTGCTATTACCCATATCGTCACTAGTTGCGTCAATAACATTTACCTATTGTACTTCATTATGAATCTCGTGTTCGTATTGATTAGTAATATTGTGATCAATAGCATTTTTCAGAATATGTACCTCAGATAAGATTGATGCATTAGATGGACCAGCTTGTAGATTTGTTAGCCCGGCTGAGGACAAATTGGCCATGAATATGGACTGAGCAGTTGGTTCTTTATCAACATTTGAGTCGAAAGAATCACATTCATCTGCCTGTAAAATGTTGTCCTCATTCAGATCTAAGTCTTGGAGTGGTTGATTAACCACATCTGCATTAAAAGTGTTAGCCTGTTCACCAGCCAGAAAGAGTAGTTCTTCTTCATCTAACACTGCACCATTCTCTTAAGCTTGCATCAGTAGCATCTTGTCCTTGAAATAATCAGAATTCTGTAGACGCTTAGGTTAAGTACAGTTCCGTGCAATGTGTCCAAGTCCATTGCAATTATAACACTTGATCGGTTTTCCTTGACCTGCATTGGCATTCCCAGCTTTATTATGTGCACCCCCATTGCATGTTGTACCATTTCCCCGAGCAAAATACCTTTGATTCTGATTCTGATTCTGTCGCCCTTGAACATTCTGAACAACAACCCGACCATCTTGAATAGTTTCTTGATTTTAGGTGTTTGACGAGGTTTAAAGTGGATTGTTTGTTTAAGGAAGCGTTTCTCTAAAGGATTAGGCAAGGAGTGCTATTTGTTTGGTAAGGTTGTCAAGTATTTCATTAGTTTGGGTGTGTCCAGAATCAATTAGTGATGTTTCAGGAAATTGTAGATGCTGAAGTGATTGAATGTGTGTTGATTAAGGGGCTACTGATGAAGAAGGATATTGATGAGATTCGACATGTGACAAATAGGGTTGAACAGTTGAGACAAGTGCAAGTTGATTATTAGTAGTTGGAGTGATTCTTTCAATAATTAGTCGATCTTGTGCAGCATGCTTCTCATGTTGTATTATGTACGCGTACAACTTTTCATGATTTATCTCTTTTAGGCCTTTGTTAAGTTTAATGGCTGTCACAAACCTGGAAGCATCTTGAACCGCTCAAATTCATGTTTTCACCTGGAAGCATCTTGAACCGCTCAAATTCATCGTACAAATGAGATTCTCTATCTTCTTTGGTGAGTTTAGAACCTGCGAGAAGCATTTTAACGTTGTCCCAAATTGCTTTTGCTTCAATGTTGTGATTGATGAGCTTGTAGATGTCTTTGGGTAATCCTTAAAGCACAATATTGGTTGCACGGATATCTGCATCGTATCATTTCTTCTCTGTATCACTAAGATCATCATAAGTACGAGGCCTTTCTGGTCCAAGAAGAACACCTCCCTCAAGGGTAGTTCCAAGTGTATTCCTCGTTGTTCCAAGCTCAAATGGTCCTTGATCAATTGATTGAAGAATTTGCAATCCATTTTCCTTTCCTCTACACTACACTCGGATTCATTGTGACCATGATTCATAATTAGTCCTATCGAGCATAGGAGTGCGGGTATCGAAACCGGCCGCTTAAATATCATCTGAATTACTAGACATGATTGATTACTTATATTATAATAAACTTTGGATCGGTACAAGGATTAGTGATTGTATGTTAAAAGTGGTGATTGATTGTTAGATTAGGTGATATGTTGTTTAGGTATGGTTTGGTTTGGCTGAAGATAAGGTAGACAAATCGCAGTGAAGCTCCTTAGACAAATCTCAAGTTGTTGGAGACAAAAAGCAGAGGAGAAGAAATTTTGCCAGAGTTTCCTTCTACCAAAACGCATAACCAAAACGCAAGAAGCAAAACACAAAAGACAAAAAGAAACTCCTAATAAGACAAAATGCAATACAGTTGTACTTTACAACACGACAAAATGCAGTGTACTTTTCAGACAAAACGCATGAGGCAAAACGCAACCAAGAAATTGCCAGTGAGACAAAACGTAGTGATGAAAAATACGACTTTTTCCAATTAAAAACACCTAAAAATCACCCTTTTGGACGTTTTTGTTTGGTTTCTTTTGCAGAAATTGATCCTAGAAGGCTATAACAACAATAAAAACACTAACTTTAACACCACAAACGTAAGAATCAAAGAGTGTCAAGAATAAGACCATAAACCTTCAAAAACCAAACTTTTGATCTAAACTAACCAAGAAAACGCACACACAATCTATCTAATCATCCCATGGGCTCTGATACCAATTGTGAGATATTGGATATCATAACACAAGAGAAAGATTAGGGGTTGGCTGAATTTATAGAGAGAGAAAGTGAGTTATAGTGAGAGAAAATACACCTTATGTGTGTTTGTGATAAAATGAACAACCAACCCCTTCCCAAGGCTGGAAAGGGGGTATAAATACATGAGTTTTATGCCCCTAAGTGGGCTATGGAGTGGGCAAACATGTGGGTAAAGACCCGACCCAACACCATAAGTCATATGATAACTAAACGATTAATATTAAGGCTACGAGCTAACCTATGCTAGAAATTACACGGGGTGACCGAGTCTTTTACATGGATTTTCATAATCCTAACAAAGAGTAGTACCAATGACAATGATAAATTCAACCCTTTATATATATTAAATATAATAAATATATAAATATATAATAAGAATCAAAAATCTCAATGTAGAAACCAAGAAGTATGATTCTTGGGTCGTTATCCCTAACCAGGAATGCAATGGAAAGTCGAAAGACGGTTTAACATTTGATGCTTGAATGGAACAAAGATTTTGATTGGTTTTCTAAATCTATGAGGAAATTAATGCAATCTACAATAAAAACAATTAAAGCAACACAATTTTAAACTAAAAATGAAAACCGGGGATCCTAAAAACGCGTCTAATTATCAAATAAGTCAAAATTAAACCCTAAAAATACAAACTTAGTTTCTAAACCTCTAAAATGACAAAATGAAATTTTCTAAAAATGATAAAAATGTTTTTAAAGTTTGTAAACCTTAAAATATTAATTCTAAAACTAAAAACTATTTTTTTTTGTATTTTTCTGACTTAATTTACTAATTTTAAATGATTTTCTAAAAAAATTGCAGGAAAGTCCTAAATGAAATAAAGTTCCTAGGAAAAATAAGTTGGTTAAGCCAGCTTATCAAATAACCTCTAAAAAGCCCAGAATAAGCTTCGAAGTGCTTATGGGTTAAATGGCTCAAAACGTGTATAAGTTTATTGATTATGCAAGAGTTAACGGAAAGGTCCCAAGGGCACTAGTGGTAGTGTGTGTTGGTGTTAAAACATTTGGTGAGAGGGGGTTGAGGTCCCGGGTTCGAGTCTTGCTCACCTGGGACTTCCCCCAACTCCCAAATGTTTTTTATTTGCCATTTTTTTATAACTTTTTAGATAAGCAACAAATAAGCAACTTTTACAAAAACACTTTTTCTAGAAATCAAAAATAAGCACAGAATAAGCTTCTATAGTTGACAAAATAAGCTATTTTACACTAAGTCTAAAATGCTAAACTGTTAAGCTATTTTAAGCACAAATAAGCAAAGAAACAAATGAAATAAGCTAGGACAGATACTTAACTACACCTAATAAGCACTTTTGAACAAAAATAAGCAACTAAGATAAGCTAGAAAGACAAATTCACTAAAAAGGCTTTTTAACTTGAAATGTTTAGACTATAATGCAAATAAGTTCAAATAAGCTCTACCCTAAAGGAAATAAGCTCTAATGGACTTAAGCTAACCTAATAAGCTATACTAAACCTAAATTAAGAAAATGCAATAAGCTGAGAGGCTCAAATAAGCAAATAAGCTATTGGCTAAAACTGACAATCAAAACAGCCAAAGGGGCAATTATGGGCTTATTTTTAAGCACTCTAATGGATCCTTATGGATATACAGCTTATACCACTGAAAACCTTGAACAATAAGCTATCTAAAACCACTTTCAAAAAGGAGTTTGAAATTCAAATAAGCCCTTAAAAAGCTTAATGAAAAAGCTGTCTACACAGACACAACACTTAGAAAATTTTTGCAATCTTTACAAAACCAAACTTTTGAGCTTAAAAATAAGCTAACAACTAGAACCTTATGAACTTATGACCACCAAACAGATTAAATTTGTGCCTCAAAGAGCTTATATCAACAATCTAAAACCATTTTGAAATAATTGATAAGCCATAAAAAGCAATTGAAAAAGCATTTTCTTCTTTTTTTCAACACTTAGTTAAAAATTGACAGATTTTGCTAAAACACAAGACAAGAAATGCAGGCTTAATGACTTTGATCCCAACTTGTTTTAACACTTGCACAAACAAATAAACATCAAAAATTTCACAAGATTCAAATGCATAATCAAATAAGCAGATAAAATGAGCTATATAACCTATGATTTTTAGATTCCAACTTAAACAATGATAAAAAACAAGTTAAAAGACTTTAAAAATGAAGATTAAATTTCCCAAATGGGTCAAAATGGAACAAACAGTACTAACTATGGGTTAGTACTGCTTGTGCCAAACACCCCTTTAAGTTTTTAGAAACCATTTTTAAACTTGTTTTATGAAGATTTAAGCAAAGTTTTGCAAAGACCAGATGTTAAATAAGATTAATAAGCAATATTGAGCAAGTTTAAATAACTAATAAGCAATCAAATAAGCTAAAACAGATTGTGCAATAATAGGCTAAAATAGATAGATTTTATGAAAAACCTAAACTAACGATTTAAAACTACAAACTAGGCATTTTTAACACTAAACATGATTAATAAACATAGATAAGCAGATATAAGCAATAAATAAGCACTAATAAGCAGTTCTACAGTAAATAAGCTAAAAAAAGAAAAATGAAGACTTACAAAAGCCCTTGCTTAAACAGGGCAAACAAGTGCTCTTAGAGCTATTCTACAAGCTATAGCTTTTTAAAAACAAGGTAGTGGTGTCCATAAGCCCTTCCATAACTGGCTTATCATCCATTAAGCTGTGTTATTTGAGAGTGTGTATTTATTGGGTTTTTTTGTAAAATTTTCTTATGTGCTTAATATTTAAGTTAAAACAGATTGTATGATAGTTATATAAGAGCTTAATGTAGCTTATGAAACACTTTTTGACAAAAATAAAACACAAATTCTTAAAAAGAGAAGTTTTACTAAAACTTGCTATTCATTAATTTAAAAACAAAACATTACAATATTGAAAGTTTACACTAAAAATAAGCTGAAAATTGTAAAAAATAGATTAACTAGCTGCCATTGAAGGCTTACACGAGTCCTATTTATAACAAGCTAAGAAGGTTTTAGGATGTGTGCTTTCTTCGTGAGACAGCTCAAGGGTGTGCTTGTTGTGTGAGGTAAGTCTTCAATCAATCATATCCATCAATTTTGAGTAGTGCCTAAGTCCTTTGATATTGACCCTTTAATCTTTGTCTTCATTCTTAGTCGAATAGGGTGCTTGAGGATTGCCAAGGTAGCAAATGGAGTTTAGTGAGGTAGGGGAAGTGGGATAGTGATGTTTTATTGTGGAGTGAAGGTTTTGTCTTTTGTTGTAGGACCAGACACATACAAATCGTGTGTGGGAGATAATGAACAGTAACTGGCACCATTTTTAAAAGTTAGGGAGTTGGCAAGAATGGTCCCTCAAGGTATATACTAAGCTTGCATCCATGGTCCTTGTACTTCACATCTTTAGTCCTTAGCTAGGATCGGGCCTTCAAAGTCTTCACAGTCTTTGTCAATTGCACACAAATGGGCTGTTGTAAATGATTGAGGGCCCATTTGGTCTTCACAGTCTTCATAGATATACTATTGGGCTTTCCCGGCCCATCAGATGGGTTAAGATTGCATCCAATAGTATTCTTCAGTTCCGGCTCCGGTTTGACTGCTGATTCTTCAGTATTGACTCTGACTTTGTCATTTTTGGACTTTGGCCTTGATTTTGCACAGTCTTTTCCATTCCATGCTCAGTTTTGTCATTTTGGCTTGGTTTTCTGTCTTTTTGTTGATATCCACTTCCTGCACAATACAAATGCAAAACAAACATATATTTGGCAGTTTTTGTCTGTTTTTGGTCATTTAAGCTCGTTTTTAGAGGTAAAAGATATGTGTAATTAAGCACTTATCAGCTTCGTTTTTGTCCTTTTCTTGGATATCCGTTACCAGCACAATACAATTGCAAAACATACAAATACAATGTATTTTTGGTACGTTTTTGGTCATTTAAGTCCGGTTTTAATGGAAAATGGTATGTGTAATTAAGCACATACCAAAATCCCCTATACTAAGACATTGCGGTGTCCTCACGCAATGCTATAAGTAAGCACTTAGAAAACTAAGAATCTCAATCCCCCTCGACTAATTACCTCAAAAAGTAGCTAGATAATCAATAGCTTTGAAAAGCCCCGTTTTTACCATTCTTAAAGATATACACTTATTCGTACACATATTCTTGTATTTTTCCCTCTTTTTTTTCATTTTTTGTATTTTTCTTTTTAAGCAACTAACTAACATATTTAACTTTTGTTATTTTCATAACCGTTAGAGATCATAGAACAAGACGCATTTCAATCCTAAAATGCCCTAAAAAGGATAAATTCATCGTCCTCGACATTTTACTTATTCCAAACCAAGCTTAAAACGAAATCATCGCTAAATATAAGTTAAGATGCTAACACTACTCATATTTGCAACTTGTGAACTTTTCACTCCCGACAATTATTATATCTTAGGTGAATGTGCCATTTCAAATTTCAACTATGGATCAACGTTTTGCAAAAATTCTATGCTTCACGTTCTACCCGAGATTAATGAGTTTGAAGGCGAGATCATCCCATGTAGCGACTTTCATCTTGGCACATCCTAACCTTGCGACTAAGTGACTAGGCTTTTGACACCCCACAGAGACTAGTATCGGGACTCATGGACCTTTGGTTTCAAAAACTCTTAGGTTTCCCGTTTACACATGGCTTATTTAGAAAAAACCACAACTTAAAATGACATAGTCTAAGTTTAAAAGCATATTTAAATTTAACAAAAAGAGATTTTCCTTACATTTATTAATTCACACTTAACATTAAACATAATCATGATGCAATCGTAACCCTCGACCTTTTAGAAGGCTGCAACATCGGTTGTGATCCGGCAAGATGCAGCAAACTTTTATCGGTCTTGGATTATTATTCTTACTATAAGCTTTCTTTAGAAGGCTGTAACATCGGTTGTGAGTCGGCAAGATGCAACAGACTTTTATCAGCCCACAGTTTATAATTATTACTCATCATTCTTTTTTCCATTTTTCATCATATTTTTTATTATTATTATTATTATTATTTTATTTTATTTTTTTTCATTTTACTTTATTTCACGATATATAAAGAAGACTTCTTTTTGGAAAATTTAAGTATAAATTTGAACTAAGACTAAAATTGTTGCTATCGACTACATCTCAAAAATTGTTGATTTAAGATTAATTTCTAAAAATAGCACGTATTATTAGTCCGGTTAGGAGCTTATGGGAGAAAAAGCCACAAATTACATACATGAGCTCTTAAGATTTCCAAATAATCCTTGTTTAGCATCCATCTCATACTTAACTCTATCATTTTTCGTTCTTCGCGAATTTCCGCGAATGCTAAGTCTAAACGTTAAGGAACAAGCTAGAGCTCAACACGCTCGATCGAGTCAAAATTTATTCTTATTCTACCCAGCATGAAAGTCAAAATTATGACAAAACACTTATTTTATTTTTGAAAATTTTTAATTTTTTTAATTTTTTTGGTATTTTTTCAAAATTTTTGGTGGTAAAAACGGGATTACTTGAAAATAATGACTGTAGGCACAATCAAATCGATAGATCCCCCCATACTAGAACTAAACATTGTCCTCAATGTTTTTAAGAAGGGTCTCTACGTCACTCTAAGCCGTTTATTAAGTGTGCTTAAAGATAAACGTTAGTCGATAAGATTTGGATATTGGATTTCCCAAATGAAGCTGAGTATTTGAAGCTCGAGTGATCGAAGGACAAAACTGCTAGCACGAGAGGCTTCAAAAATCCAGGACAATCCTGGACAATCATCACAAAAACATAAGCAAACGAGAAAGGCAGAGGCACACCTCCTCATGACAAAAAAAACTTATTCATTACTATAATACTACTACTAGGATAAGCATGGGTTGCCTCCCACGAAGCGCTTATTTAGGGTCACTAAGCTTGACCCATTCCCCGAATTCATTGGTCCTTGGGGAAGGTTTGGAGATCCGAGACAACCATATGTGGTACGTCCCCTCCAAAGTAGTGCTTAAGTCTATGACCGTTCACCTTGAAGTTTAGCCCGTCGGTTTGAGATAACTCAACGGTGCCATAAGGGTACAAATGGGCAATGGTGAACGATCCAGACCAACAGGATTTTAACTTACCTGAGAAAATCTTCAATCAAGAGTTAAAGAGGAGGACTTGATCACCGACATTGAAAACACGGTTTTTGATCTTAGAGTCATGGATCCTCTTTGTCTTCTCTTGGTAAATCAAAGAGTTCTCATAGGCTTGATTATGAAGTTCATTTAATTCATTAAGTTGAACTTTTCGGTGATCGCCCGCGGTCGAAAGGTCAAAGTTTGCATGCTTCAAGGCCCAATAGGCTTTGTGCTCGAGCTCAATCGGTAGATGACATGCCTTCCCGTACACAAGCTTGTAAGGCGTACACCCGATAGGTGTTTTGTAAGCGGTACGGAAGGCCCAAAGTGCGTCATTTAATTTATCCGACCAAGAGGCATGGTTTTCGCCTACGGTCTTTTCAAGAATTCATTTTAAGCCATGATTGGAAACCTCCACTTGCCCACTAGTTTGTGGGTGATACGCAGTAGCAAGACGGTGAGTGACACCGTACTTAAGTATGACCTTTGAGAATTGGTCATTGCAAAAGTGCATACCGCGATCACTAATGATAGCACGGGGAGTTCCAAACCAAGCAAAGAGAGATTTTAAAATTTTGCAAACAACTCGAGCGTCGTTGGTGGGGAGCGCTTTTGCTTCAACCCATTTCAACAAGTAATCGACAGCCACGAGTATATATTTGTTCCCTCGTAAAGACGGGAACGACCCCATGAAATCGATGCCCCACACATCAATGATTTCGCAAACTTGGATGGAATTTTGTGGCATTTCATCACGTTATGAAATTTTTCCTTAACGTTGACTAGTGTCAAATCGGGTGACCAAGTCATGGGCATCTTGGTAAATAGTAGGCCAATAAAATTCTGAGTCAAAAAACGTTTTGGTGGTGTTGTTGGCATCGTAATGTCCCCCGATGGGTCCACTATGGCAAGCTTTAAGGATGTCAATAGCTTATTGGCCCGAAACACACCACCGGATCACTTGATTCACACTTATTTTTAACAAATAGGGGTCGTCCCAAAAGTAGTGTTTAACATCCTTGAAAAATTTGTTCTTTTGTTGGGACGACATCCCTTTAACAATGAAATTCCTGGCGTGGTAATTTGCAAAATCCGCAAACCACGGGGTACTTGAGTCACCACAAAAAGTTACCATATTAAGTGTCTCGAGAGGAAACGTTTCATTTATCTCCTTTGGGTCGAGCACATTTTCATAAGGATTTTTATGACACCCCATGTTTTAGGTCATTGTATGACATTATGTAATTTACAATTTATTTTTAGGGTTTTACGCGTTTGCTCTTAAATCATATTAGTTAAGCTAAATCGCGTAAACTAAAAATGATCATTCAATGTAAACGGGCATTAAACGATTAAACGTTTACATCAAGCAAGTGTTAAATGATTATTATGAGGATAATTATCAACTTTGTTCATCTTATTTTTATTGGTTACGTAAAATGCTTACGTTTCGCGATAAAATGCGTTTCGGCATTCCCGGAAGCACCAAAACCTAACTACGCTTAAACGAATACCCACGATTATACCCAATACACAAAATAATCAAAATATCATCTTATATATATATATATAGCCGAATTTTTGAAGGATAGAACCAAGGAATCATCAAGTGGTGACTAAGGCCCTAAAATATCTAGATACTTCACCTCTTGGTTTCCTAGTGCCTTCCTATGTGCCACCTCTCTTCCTTATCCCTAGCACATGCACATAAGGCTTGATAATATCTCCTAAGCACTATAAATAGCATGCATTCACTCTTTCTTTCATAAACACTTAACAAAAAAATCACAAAACTCTTTCTCTCTTCTCTCTTAAGCTCACGGCTCAAAATAGCCATCTAAACAAATCCATACTTTGATTTTCTAAGATCACACAAGTACTCTCACATCATATCTAAGATACTTCAAGGTGATTTGAAGTGTTGGATAACCATTTGCAAGGGTTAAAGCAAAGAAGAAAGATTAGGGTTTTTAAACCTAATCTAGGGTTTCATTTCTTGCAAGCTTGGATTTTTGATCTAACCAAGGGTTTGGGTTGAATTAATCATCATACATCACTACAAGGTTATATATAAACCTTTATGTCTTCACTTTGATCATCTTTATATGTTTACATGTTCTATATAACTAAATCACCAAATTAGGGTTTTTAACATGTTAAAATGATAACTTACTTATGATTATGATTTTTACACCTTTTCATATGATATGTAATTAGTAATATCATGGAATAATGAAATTATAAGTATGTTAACATGTTAGTTTAAGTAGAAAATGTTTAAGTGTAAACTAGTGATTAAAAGTTAATTAAGAAAAGTTATGATTTTATGTGAAGATATTAACTTATGATCTTAGACTAATGGACAAAATTATGGATCTTACACTATATTATATATATGACATAAGTATATTATAAGTTATAAAGGATTTGTGGTAAAATATGTAATGGAAAAGTATATATATATAAAGTATATATAATTAAGTATATATAAGGTACATAAAGGGCTGTTTGGATTCGAAATCCAAACAGTGGGGTTATCATTTTTACAAGATAGTACATCTCATAAGGATTCCAAAATGATAAGAAACTCGAAAAACGGATTAATAACGAAGAAGATACACTAGTTACGAGTTTACGACGCTAAATACTTTATAAAACAAATTTTATAAAAAGTTACTATTCATGGCAGAAACTTATACTTTGTAAACATCAATAATATGATAAAACTTTCAATTACGAGAACGTGTTCGAAAGAATCGCTAAAAACGGAGCTATAACGAATAAGATACGGCTAAAACGGGTTTTACGTTAATTAAAAGTATAAAAACGATTATATAGCTGTTATGAACAGTAAAAACACTATTCATCACAGAATCTCAAAAACCTAAAAATATGATTTTATGATCACTCGTCTTAATACGAAAGCGTGGGCGTAAGAAACGCGAGAAACGGGCTTAAAACGACAAAGTTATGTCATTTTTACTAAAGGCGTAATTATAAACGTTTTTACTTTATAATTACGATTTCACTTAAACAAATAGATGGTGATATAGCTATATAGATTATATATGTTATTAGTTATCGAAGTGCTATATTACTAGGGAATTTCATAATGAGGCTTCTTCGGATGGCGTATTGACGAGTTGTTGGATTTACGATTTAAAGTGTCCTAACTCCTCGTACGTCATGTCATGACCTCTTAAATTATGATAGCCCGAACGATAGTACGATGATAACTATATAGGATTATATACAGTTGTTGTTAGACAACGTACTTGAATACTGATTCGACCTATATTAACTAGGTTGCATTCGAGCGTTAGCGTGACGCGTTTTTACTTGGGATATTTTGTTATCAGTTTACTCACTCAAGGTGAGTTCATAGCCCCATGTTTTACAATTATTAAATTACAAGTTTTTGGGGTGAGAAACATATGCATGTTTTACAAATTGGACGCAAGTGTACATTTTATCATGATTACGTTTTGCCTAAGTAGCGATAACCCACTATGCCCATGAATCATGAACTGTCAATTACTGGAATGTGAGCGCGAATGATTATAGATAGATCTATTTGGGATTGACCTCCCCGTTCGGGTGACTAGCTATCACTGGAAACGAACGTATATCATGTCGGATACTGGATGTTACGGGTTGAACATCATCACGGGCAATGTAGGCAATATTTATATATTGTATTCAATTATGTCGAGCTTCGGTGTCATGAGCTTAGGTAAACGTAATTACATTTTGTGATGTCTGCATCTGTTGCATTATCACTGGGAAAGTCTTGCGGTCCTGCATATACATTTACATAAACCTATGAAATTCACCAACTTTATGTTGACGTTTTTAAATGCAATGTTTTTCAGGAGGTCATTAAGCACGAGGTGCGAAGGATACATTGGTGGTTATATTATGAAGTCATGCATTAAAGATTTAGTCGCATTACATTTTGTGTATCTGTTATGGGCTGGAAATCTTTGTAATAATAACAAGTAAACAAGTAAAGCTTTGGGCTTTTGTAACACATACTTTATTAAATCCAATGTATCAGTTTTAAATGACTTTTTGGGTCGTTCTTATATTATCTTGTGTTGTTGATCTGAGAAGTAACACGCCCCGGACCCTTATTCCGCTGCGACCTAATTTGGGGGTGTTACACTTTCTCTCTCTACAAATTCAGCCAACCCCTAATCTTTCTCTTGTGTTATGATATCCAATATCCCACAATTGGTATCAGAGCCCATGGGATGATTAGATAGATTGTGTGTGCGTTTTCTTGGTTAGTTTAGATCAAAAGTTTGGTTTTTGAAGGTTTATGGGCTTATTCTTGACACTCTTTGATTCTCACATTTGTGGTGTTAAAGTTAGTGTTTTTATTGTTGTTATAGCCTTCTAGGATCAAGTTGTGCAAAAGAAACCAAACAAAAACGTCCAAAAGGGTTATTTTTAGGTGTTTTTAGGTGGAAAAAGTCATATTTTTCATCACTGCGTTTTGTCTCACTGGCAATTTCTTGGTTGCGTTTTGCCTCATGCGTTTTGTCTGAAAAGTACACTGCGTTTTGTCGTGTTGTAAAGTACAACTGTATTGCATTTTGTCTTATTAGGAGTTGCGTTTTGTCTCTTGTGTTTTGCTTCTTGCGTTTTGGTTCTGCGTTTTGGTTTATTACAGGTTGCGATTTGCTTTTGCGTTTTGGTTCTGCGTTTTGCCTAATTGAAGACCCACATTGCGTTTTGGTAGAAGGAAACTCTGGCAAAATTTCTTCTCCTCTGCTTTTTGTCTCCAACAACTTGAGATTTGTCTAAGGAGCTTCACTGCGATTTGTCTACCTTATCTTCAGCCAAACCAAACCATACCTAAACAACATATCACCTAATCTAACAATCAATCACCACTTTTAACATACAATCACTAATCCTTGTACCGATCTAAAGTTTATTATAATACAAGTAATCAATCATGTCTAGTAATTCAGATGATATTCAAGCGGCCGGTTCTGATACCCGCACTCCTATGCTCGATAGGACTAATTACGAATCATGGTCATAATGAATTCGAGTATACTGCAGAGGAAAGGAAAATGGATTGCAAATTCTTCAATCAATTGATCAATGACCATTTGAGCTTGGAACCACGAGGAATACACTTGGAACTACCCTTGAGGGAGGTGTTCTTCTTGGACCAGAAAAGCCTCGTACTTATGATGATCTCAGTGATTCAGAGAAGAAATGATACGATGCAGATGTCCGTGCAACCAATATTGTGCTTCAAGGATTACCCAAAGACATCTACAAGCTCATCAATCACAACATTGAAGGAAAAATAATTTGGGACAACGTCAAAATGCTTCTCGCAGGTTCTAAACTCACCAAAGAAGACAGAGAATCTCAGTTGTACAATGAATTTGTGCAGTTCAAGATGCTTCCAGGTGAAAACATCAATGAGTACTATGTACGATTTCACAAGCTGGTCAATGACATGAGGAATATCAGAATGACAATGCCTAACATTCAGCTAAACTCCAAGTTTGTGAACAACATGTCACCTGAATGGGATAGGTTTGTGACAGCCATTAAATTTAACAAAGGTCTAAAAGAGACAAATCATGAACAGTTGTACGCGTACTTAATACAACATGAGAAGCATGCTGCACAAGATCGACTGATTATTGAAAGAATCACTCCAACTACTAATAATCAACTTGCATTTGTCTCAACTGTTCAACCCTATTTGTCACATGTCCTATCTCATCAATATCCTTCTTCATCAGTAGCCCCTTAATCACCACACATGCAATCACTTCAGCATCTACAATTTCCTAAAACATCACGACTTGATTCTGGACACACCTAAACTGATGAAATACTTGACAACCTTACCAAACAAATAGCACTCCTTGCCTAATCCTTTAGAGCAACGCTTCCTCAAACAAACAATCAACTTCAAACCTCGTCGAACACCCGAAATCAAGCAACTATTCAAGATGGTCGGGTTGTTGTTCAGAATGTTCAAGGGCGACAAAATCAGAATCAGAATCAGAGGTATTTTGCTCGGGGAAATGGTACAACAGGCAATAGGGGTGCACATAATAAAGCTGGGAATGCCAATGTAGGTCAAGGAAAACCGATCAAGTGTTATAATTGCAATGGGCTTGGACACATTGCACGAAACTGTACTTAGCCGAAGCGTCCATAGAATTATGATTATTTCAAGGACAAGATGCTACTGATGCAAGCTCAAGAGAATGGTGCAGTGTTGGATGAAGAAGAACTACTCTTTCTGGCTGGTGAACAGGCTAACACTTTTGATGCAGATGTGGTTAATCAACCACTCCAAGACTTAGCTCTGAATGAGGACAACATTTTGCAGGAAGATGAATGTGATTCTTTCGACTCAAATGTTGATGATGAACCGACTGCTCAGTCCATATTCATGGCCAATTTATCCTCAGCCGGGCCAACAAATCTACAAGCTGGTCCATCTAATGCATCAATCTTATCTGAGGTACATATTCTGAAAAATGATATTGATAACAGTTTTACTAATCAAGACGAACATGAGATTCATAATAAAGTAGAACGGGCAAATGTTATTGACTCAACTAGTGACGAAATGGGTAATAGCAATGTTATCCCATATGAACAATATTTGTCGGTCAATAATGTGTCTGTTATACCAAGTTGTGCATCTTTTGTTCTAAATGACGCATGTGTATTATCTCATGACCCTATAGCCACTGAACTTAATATATATATAAGGAACAAGTTGCTATTTATAAACAACGTGCTAGGTTTGAACTGACTGAACGTGAACAGAGAATGGATGATCAAATGCGTATGCTTATTCAAAATCGTAATAAAACGAAAGAAAATCTTAAAAAGGAACTTCATTTTGTCAAGTTGCAACTTAATTCAACTATGGAAAACAACAAGATATTTGAAGAAACTGTAACTGCTTTGAAACAAGAGTTTAAACAGAAAGAAACCAAATTCCTGACTGATTTTTCCAATATGAAAAACCTAAAAGATAAACATGAGAATAAGTTACACTCACAAGATCAATCCATTCAAACTGTCCATATGATGCTAAATCCTATAAAGGTGTATGTCCAAAAGACTAAAACAACAATAGGTGCTAAGAACCCTTTCTACCTCATACGGGCCAAAAAGGCCCAACCGGTACTTTATGATGATGAAGAACTTCTTAAGACACATCATGTACCTGTAATTGTTCCATCATCTGAGGAAGACCTAGAGGTAGCTGAGATTACCAGAATTAAAATGCATGAGAAAATCAATGACTCTGTGTGTGTGTGGAAAAGAGGGTTAAAATTATACCCCCTAATTATTTAAAAGAAAACATTATGGACACATTCACCCCTCAGACTCAACTGACACCTGAGCAAGTATTTTGGTCATTAGATCTAGAGAAATGAAAGGCCAAAGAACTTAAAGCAAATGCCTCACCCCTGCCAGTACTACCACCTGCCAGTGTGTATCCACCCAATACACCTGTCCATCTGGTCCCCCAAACGCTTCTAACTACAAGTCAAGTAAATACTAGTCTGTATGTAATTACTCAACTCTTTTGGGACTTTGAAAAGACTTGTAAATACGAATTACACTAACGGGAATAACTAAAGGGGAAAGGGGTTTTGAACAAACTAAACGGTGTTACTTAACAGAAGTCATTCCATTTTTTAATCTTCTAAAAGAGCATTTTGATGGGGTTTAAAAATCACTAGTTACTGAAGTTAGAGCAATGAAAGCAGTTTTTGAAGATATGGAAGCGAAAGTGGACCAGAATGCTATTGACAAAAAATGTGGGGAGATTGAACGTAAAAATCTCCTCATCAAAAATGAGAATTTGATTGCTAACTGTATTGCCCAGGATGTGTTTTATACTGTTACTGATTCTGCATTAACTGCATCTCGATTTCATGATTTATCCACTGCTTATAATGCTGCAATGATTCGTGCTGTTGAACTTGAATCTCAGAATTCCCGCTTACTTGGAAAAATTAAATATGATAATCATGATACTATGATCAAAGAGTTTTCAAAATTAGAAGTTGCTTACTTTAATTTACAATTAAAGCATCAACATCTTAACGAAAATATTGATAACCTCAAATCCAAGTCATCTAAGGATGTTCCTGAGTTTGATGCATTTTTTGAACTCGGTATGCAGGATGATCAGATTCAGAGTCACAAAAACACCATCTGTAAATTCAAAGCTCATATTTCTGAATTGAAAGCCAACAAAAATGATGACAATCTTCACCTTGATTATAAGTCCCTGGATTCTCAAAACTCCCATTTAAAAGAAACTGTCACAACTTTGCAAAATCAATTAGAAAACTTTAAAGCTGAAAATGCAAAGATTAAACTGCATTATCAAGAGTTATTTGACTCCATTAAAGTAACGCATGTCAAAACCACTGCTAAGGAAAACTCTTTACAAACTGAAATTGAGAATCTAAAGACTCAACTCAAGGGGAAGATGTCATGCATCACTAGCGATGATAAAACGCCAAAGGTTTCTGCTTTTGAAAAGTATGCAATTGATGTTGAACCAATTCCTCCACGACAAAGAAACAATAGGGATGTTCATCATGGTTATCTCAACAGCCTTAGGGATACATTAGATACACTCCGTGAGATAGTTGAAGAGGCTAGAAATGAACTACCTTCTGATAGTAATCTAGATTATGCCCGCGTTTACACTAAACGGTCTTAGGAATTATTAGCAAATGCGAGTGCCTCCTGTCCTATAGTGGTTAACAAATAAGATAAATTCATTGCTACTACACCTGTCACTAAGAAAAAGCGTGTAACCTTTGCTGACCCATTGGAAACCTCTGGAAACAACACACCAAAACATGTCAAGCAACAATCAGTTCAACCAACTAACACTCCTACTGTTCCTTCTATAGGAGTAAGCACAACCACTACAGCTAAAAGGTCTCAGTCTAAGAGCCACACATCGCATGATAAGACCTTGCCAGCTAAAAGTGTGCCCAAGAAGAAAGTAGAAGACCACCCTAGGAATAATATGTCTAAACTGAGAAAAAAGAATCGTGTTGATTCATGTACTAGTGTTAGACGTACTATATTTGATACAAATTCTAATTCACTTTGCAAGACATGTAATGAATGCATTAATTCAATTAGTCATGATAAATGTGTTGATAAGTTCTTGAAGTCTTCCAAAACAACCACAGTCAGAAAAATGTGGAGAGTCAAACATGTTAAACAAACATGGCAACCCATGGGCAAACTATTTACCATAGTAGGACATCATTGGAAGCCCACTGGTAGAACACTCCCTTTAGGTGCACAATGCCCTTTAACTAGGAAAACTACACCTAAAATTGTGCCTGTAAAAATATGGAAGTCCACTGGTAGACTAATCCCGCTAAGAGGACAGTGCCCTTTAACTAGGCCTACTGCACTTACTAGTGATATCATGCTTGCAGACCCACAGGCACACCATGCTCCCATGGAATATAATATTGTTTGCTCCAACCAACAGGACCCCAACTTTAATTGGGGATCCAATGTATCAATCTCTCCATTTTCGTCTATGTTCAAATGCAGGTCGTACAGATCGTCCTTTGGTATTTGGACTCAGGCTGCTCAAAACGTATGACTGGAGATCGCTCATGGCTCAAGAATTTCATGAAAAAGTTTATCGGGACTGTTAGATTGAGAAATGATCATTTTGGTGCAATTATGGGTTATGGGGATTATGTAATTAGTGACAGTGTAATCTCTAGGGTATATTATGTAGAAGGACTTGGACACAACCTTTTCTTTGTCCATCAATTTTGTGACTCTGAAGTTGCCTTTAGAAAGCATAAATGTTTCGTCAGAGACTTAGATGGTGTCGACCTTATTAAAGGCAATCGTGGCACGAATTTATACACCATTTTTGTTGAAGACATGATGAGGTCCTATCCTATTTGCTTACTATCTAAAGCCTTAAAGAATAAGTCCTAGTTGTGGCATCATCGTCTGAACCTCTTAAACTTTGGTACCTTAAATGATCTTACTCTTAAAGATCTTGTTAGAGGCTTACCACGATTGAAGTTTGAAAAAGATCATCTGTGCTCCGCATGCCAACTTGGAAAAAGTAAGAAAGATACCCACAAACCCAAAACGATTAACACCATTATGGAAGTTTTACACACCCTTCACATAGATTTATGTGGACTGCTGAGAGTGTAGAGTATTAATGGGAAGAAATACATTCTAGTAATAGTCGATGACTACTCCAGGTTTACACGGGTGAAGTTTTTGAGATCTAAGGATGAGACTCTTGCTTTCATAATCAAACTGTTAAAACAACTTCAAGTTGGTCTCAACAAAACTGTTAGGTTTGTGCAGACTGATAATGGCACTGAATTTGTTAATAAAGACTTAACTGATTACTATGAAAGCATCGGCATTACCCACGAAAAGACCATTCCTATAACTCCTCAATAGAATGGCATTGTCGAACGACAGAACCGCACTCTTGTTGAAGCTGCTTGGACTATGCTGATATTCTCCAAGGCTCCATTGTTTCTTTGGGCAGAAGCTATGGCTACTGCCTGTTACACCCAAAACCGATCCCTCATACATACTCTTCACAATAAAACCCCATATGAACTTGTGCATGACAAGAAACTAGATCTTTCGTTCCTTCGTATCTTTGGGGCTCTCTGCTACCCCACAAATGACAGTGCAGATCTTGGTAAACTAAAAGCTAAAGCAGACATTAGGTTCTTTGTCGGTTACGCACCAAACAGGAAGGGTTATCGAATCTATAACAAACGAACCCAACAAATAATGGAAACTATTCACGTTACATTCGATGAGATGACTAGGCAAACGGCTCATGTTCTCTCTAGTCCAGGACCCGTACCTAACCTTTTAACGCCTGGACCTATAAGTTCAGGGCGCCTACCTAATCTTGCTCCTGCTATACCGTATGTACCTCCCACCAATAAAGAATTGGAGTTGCTGTTGCAACCAATGTTTGATGACTATTTTGAGAATCCAACAGGTGATTGTCAGGTTCTTCCTGTTCCTGTAGCTCAAGCCCCGGTCAATCCAACTGGTTCATCAGTATCTATTTCTTTTGATCAAGATGCACCATCAGGAAGTCATTTAACATCATCCTCGGATCATCAATCCTCTTTGGTACATAATAGTGTTGCAGCAGAGCATTCTTTTGAAGTAAATCTGTTTGCTGCGGCTGATCCCAAACCGTTTCTTAATGTGTTCACCCCATATCCGAACTCTGAAGCATCATCTTCTGGGGACATCACGATACCTGAACGCTACCAATCCGCTTCGCCTCATGAACATCTCTGAAAATAGACCAACTCTCATCCTATTGATAATATTATTAGGAACCCTTCTCGACCGATATCCACTCAGAAGCAGCTTGCTACAGATGCTTTGTGGTACTTCTATAATTCTGTATTGTCTAAAGTCGAACCAAAAAACTTTAAATCTGCTGTTACTGAAGACTGATGGTTTCAAGCCATGCAAGATGAAATTCTTGAATTTGATTGTCTGGACGTATAGGAATTAGTGCCACCTCCAGACTGTGCCATGCTTATTGCTCTCAAGTAGATTTATAAGGTGAAACTTGACGAGTATGGTGATGTTTTGAAAAATAAGGCACGTCTTGTAGCAAAAGGATTTTGTTAAGAAGAAGGTCTTGATTTTGAAGAATCCTTTGCCCCGGTCTCCAGACTTGAAGCTATCAAAATATTTCTTGCCAATGCTGCCTGCAAAAACATGACAGTTTATCAAATGGATGTGAAAACTGCATTCTTAAATGGAGTGCTTAAAGAAGAAGTCTATGTTAGCCAACCTGAAGGCTTCGTTGACCCAGATCATCCACATCATGTCTACCGTCTGAAGAAAGCTCTTTACGGCTTGAAGCAGGCACCCCGGATGTGGTATGACACTTTGTCAAAGTTTCTTATGGCACAAGGATTCTCCAAGGGTGTAGTTGATCCAACCTTGTTCATTCGGAATACAGGCAAACACACTCTTCATGTTCAAATATATGTTGATGATATAATATTTGTCTCGACTGATCCTAGCGATTGTGACCGTTTTTCAAATGAAATGAGCTCAAAATTTCAAATGTCGATGATGGGTCAAATATCTTTTTTCTTAGGTTTACAAATTTCTCAAAATCCCAGAGGCATTTTCATAAATCAATCTAAATATGCTAATGATATTTTAAAGAAATTTTATTTTCATCATAGTGACCCTGTTGACACTCCCATGGTGGAGCGGACAAAACTGGATGAGGACATCTCAGGTATCCTTGTTGGCCAGACTCGATATCGAAGTATGGTTGGATGCTTGATGTATCTCACAGGAAGTAGACCTGACCTGGTTTTTGTTGTGTGCATGTGCGCTAGATATCAATCTAAGCCCACTAAAAAGCACCTGGAAGCAGTTAAATAGGTCTTTCAGTATATTCAAGGAACCATCAACATGGTTCTTTGGTATCCGAAATACTCCGCCATGGCACTAACAGCATACGCAGATGCAGATCATGCAGGTTGTCAAGACACTCACAGAAGCACATCTGGCAGTGCTCAGTTCCTTGGTGATAAGTTAGTGAGATGGTCATCAAAGAAGCAAACTAGCATGTCCATCTCTTCTACAGAGGCTGAATGCATCACTATGTTTGGATGTTGTGCCCAAAATCTATGGATGAGGTCTCAATTATCAGATTATGGCTTTGCATACAATTACGTCCCTCTATATTGTGACAACAAGAGTACCATAGACCTCTGCTACAACAATGTCCAACACTCCAGGTCTAAACACATCGACATCCGACATCATTTCATTAGAGAACAAGTGGAGAAGGGAGTGGTTAAGTTGTACTTCGTGAGGACAAAGTATCAGCTGGCGGATATATTCACTAAGGCACTGCCCAGAGAACGTTTTGAATTTATTCTCCCGCGGCTTGGCATGAAGAGTATGAAGCCAGAGACACTCAAATGTCTTCAGGATGACCACGATGAGTAACGGATTTGCTTCAAGTATCCTATGTAAATATGTACATATTCAAACCCAAAAAGCAAATACAACAAATATAAAACCTACAAAAACCATAAAAATCATAAAATAGAAAATCCCAAAAATAGTTTTTCAAGATACGTCTTTCGTTCATCGATAACATTTACGGACCTAGAAATGTCATTCAATAATGACATGGGTCTTTAAATGAAGCTCGAACAGAAGTTTAAACTTTTCAAAACATGTCTTTATGGCTTGCTATTATTTCTGATATGTAACCCATTTTTCAAAATGAGGAAAGCATGTCGCCAAAAAGACGGTTGTTCCTAACAACGGGTGATTAAGTTCTCCCAGGCATGGATTACTTTATATCCATGCAACTCTGATCTAATGTACACTTCAGTGCATTATTTCTTGATTCAGAAGAGAAGTCTTCTTTTATCCAAATAATTTTCCGACTATGATTCTTCAAAAAATTATTTGTGTCTCACTCGATGGACATATGTTGTTTGGAACTTAATCAGACTTAAATTTCTCAAAATTTGACACTCAATCAACGACTACAACTCTTTAAATAGAAAACGGGTCATTGATTGAGGGGGAGAGTGTTTTTCAAATTCATGACATCTAACGGGCATTTTTATACATCGTATAAATAATTGAGAAAGGTTTTGTATCTAATGGGGTTACATTTTGAGGGGGAGTTAAACTTGTGTTAACTCAAAAGGCCGAAGTTGTCATTTATGTGCAAATATAGGGTCTTATCTGCAAATTTCTAGTTGATTCCTAGACTGTAAAAACCTTAAGGACCAACTATGCCATTTATACATCTTGGTTAATCCCTTAGTAACTATTATACCTTAAATGAAAAGAAAGTAGTAAGCGAGGGGCCAAATATGCCATTTGCTAAAAGTATGACCTAGGTATAATTATCCCTTTTATGTTTTGACTCAGTCAAATCTCCACAAACTAGTCAAACTTTTTCTCTCAACCCAAAACTCATTCGTTTGCGAATTGCCTGATTCGTGACTATTTGTGTGTTTTTCTCATTTAGGTATCACTTGTTTTGTATTCTTTATCATCTATATATGCCTTATCTTGAATATCTTGGCCTAAAATTCATTAAATCGCATTGTTTTTAGGGTATTCGTGCGAAATCATCATCCATATCTTGGTTAGTGATTTTAATTGAGTTTTGCTTGCTGGGTTTGCATTAGATTACATACATGATGATTAGTTGATGTTCTAATTATTTCCCCAATAGTTATATTATGGCCCTTATGATTTTCGCGTACTATTTGTCTTTTTATGTAAAATATTTGATCGTATGTTGTTTGTGGTGGCTTTGTGTTGCTGTTAAATTAGTAAGTAAGTGGTATTGAATGTATATCATTACATGATTTTACCTAGGATACCTTGTCTTTAAAGTTGGAATCTGCTCATATGTGCATTCTTGGTTACGTTTTGTTAGGTGTTCTTGATTGCGTTTTAATAGTTACTCTTTGTTGCGTTTTGGTTGCATTGTCCAAGTTGAGATTTGAATATTAAAAGTTAAGCAGGTCAAAACGCAAGTCATTGCGTTTTGGTTTGAAGACCAATAAAATATTAAAATAATAAAACCCTTATTTTGAAATTTTTTCAAATGCTTTTTGTCTATTTTAGAATATTTTATTACATGCGTTTTGCCTGTTGTGATTTGCTGCTTGCGTTTTGATTAACCGCGTTTTGATTATTTTGAATAAAATATTCATTGCGTTTTGTTGGTTTGCATTTTGCCTGTTGCGATTTGTTTCTTGCGTTTTAAATGGACTGCGTTTTGATTATTTTATATAAAATAGTCATTGCGTTTTGCTTATTGCGACTTGTCTCTTGCGTTTTGAATAGGCAGCGTTTTAATTATTTTTAGTAAAATATTCATTGCGTTTTGATGGGCAGCGTTTAGCTTGGTTGATGTATGCGACTTGTATGTCATTGCATTTTGTTGTTGTGACTGCGTTTCGTGTATTTTCTAATAAAATATTCAATTGCATTTTGTATCTTTTGTTTTGCCTAGTGTGCTTTAACCCCTGCGTTTTGTCTATTATTGCTTGACAATTGCAATTTGGTCATTGAGGTTTGGTCATTGCATTCTGCTTTCTCTTCGATGAGCTAACTTCTGTTGACTCAAGAGTTGACCAAATCTACTGATCACTACTTTATATATGATCTAAGTGTCCTTTTCTTAGATTTATTCCATAACTGATTAACTCTTGAGAAATTGCTCACATCTAACATCTCTTTTCTGTATGTACGTCTTTCGGTAAATGTAACTATGCATATACAATGGCTGATGTTAATGTTAATGCTCCTGCTGAACAAGCACCTGCTATGGCACCACCCACTCATACTTTTGATCAAATCTTGCCTCGCATTAGATGGTGCCTATAGGAAAAAGTAACTGCTATTTGGATGTTGAAAGGTCGCAAAGTAATCTAATCTACAAGATTATAGTGGACATTCTGAAGTACACTAACTTCTTCAGAGCTTTCACTACTTCCTCAACAATTCTATCAATCTATATTCAGCAGTTTGGGACACTGTTCGATATGACAATAAAACTGGGAGTTACAGCTGTCAACTAGATGAGCAATGGTTCGATCTCACCAAAGACACACTCAGAGACGCACTTCAAATCACACCAGTTGACACCAACAATGCATTTTCTTCCCCACCAACTCCTAATGCTCTTATCAAATTTGTCAACGATTTAGGTTACCCAAGAGTTATCAGAACCTTATCAGATGTTGTGATGAATGACATGTTTTAACCATGGAGAGCACTCATAACAATCCTCAACCTATGTCTTACGGGAAAGACTTCAGGGTTTGAAAGACCAAGGGCTCCAGTGTTGCAGATTTTTTAGGGCATCGTCAATCAAGCCCATATCGATTATGCAGAGAGGATGTGGGAAGAATTCACCCAATCCATCTATACTTTCATTGTAGACAAAAAGAATCTAGCACAGCATACTCAGGGAAAGAAGAAAACCACCCTTATTGTGATCCCGAGTGTTAGGTTCACCAAGCTGATCGTCTATTACTTACAAAGCAAGCACAAGTTACACTCGAGACCAGGTTCTCCACTTCATTTGCCTAATGAAGAGCCTGTTCTTGGATATCTCAAGTTTAGTACTAAGGGAACCAAACGAAAAGTCTTTGGGATGCCTATTCTGAATGATCTTTATCACTGATGACATTTGAGGTGAATAATACTACAATGCTTATCTGGAGAAAGTAGTTAAGCATCAAAGATATCTTGTTGGTGAAGAAGTTAGTGATCCCGACTCTCCTACTCCTAAACCTGCTAAGGCTACCAAACCCAAAGCAACCAAGCAACCTATGCCCTTAGCACCTAAAGCAGCAACCAAGAAACCTAAACCTGCACCTGCCAAGCCTCAAGAAAAGAAACAAAAGCTGGTTATAGAGACACCTGAGGTGCCATCTCTAGCCAAACGATCTAAAGCTGTTAAGGTGGTAAAGAAGTGAACATTAAAGAGCTCTCTTCAGTTGGTAGATGAGTTCATTGATGAAGGTGTTCCAATGAATGAACCCAGGATTGGTGATGAAGAGGCTGATATACAAAAGGCAATGGAAGAAAGTTTAAAGGAATTTCACGCGGCTCGTTAGGGTCCACTTCCACCAGTGGTGATCAGGGAACCCGAGTCTAGAAAATTCCAACTGCTTCCAGAGGTTAAGGGAAAGGGTAAAGAGAAAGTCAGTGATGAACAAGTTTCACTTGATCTACTCACTCTTCAAACACCAAAGAAGAAGAGCCCTACTGAACAATATATCTTCCAAAGGCGCACTCCAACACCAACTGAACCATCATGTCATACTGAATCTCCTTCATTATATGCGAAACTAGGTTTGACTGATAGTGACACAGAATCCGATGAGGAAGTGCCTCCTGTGGTCAAAAGTGGAGCTCAAGATAAAGGTCAGGCTGGACCAAACCCTGGTGTACAAGATGAAGGCCAGGCTGGATCAAACCCTAGTAATGCTGCAGATTCTCAACCTCAACCAAGTCATGTTGTTCATGCTGGATCAAACCTTGAACACATGGACCTTGAGGCCACAGTTGCCTCAACTCAACAAATCCCTGAGCACTTGGATGAAGAGTTCACCACTACGGCTTATCCAAATGTTTAGGAAAACCTCAAACTTCCAACTGAAGATCAAGTGAGAATTGAGGAACCTACAAGCTCCACTGGAACCCTGTCATCGCTACAAAATCTTGATAAGGAACTTAGCTTAACCAGTCAGCTCTATACAGATAAGTCACAAGAAGATGAAACTAAGAAAACCAATGCTAAAGCGGAGGTTCAATCTATGATCATGGTTCCTATTCATCAAGACACATCCTCAGTTCCATTAATGACCACCCCAGTTATTGATCTTACAGTCTCTCAACCAGTCCCAACAGTGGCTCAAACACCACTACCAACATTAACAACAACTGTAATAGTAACAACAATAACAACAACAACTCTTCCTCTACCACCTCAACCACAACAAGGCTCTTCAGATTCAATGTTAATTCAGTGCATCGGTAAGCTTGAATAACATATGGCAGATCTGGTGCAAGCCAACTTAGCCCTGTAGGAGAGGATGGACAAACATGGGTCCAGATTGTAAAAACTGAAGAATCTTAATATCCCTCATCAGGTGAGTAAAGCAGTGGATGAAATCATCACTGATGCTGTTGACTGGGCTATTCAAGCTTTTCTCAGGGATCGCTTTAGAGATTTACCAGAAGCTAACATGAAAGAGATTCTTTACCACCGCATGTGGGAATCCAACTCCTACCAAGCTCATGAAGACCACAAGCAGCTGTACGAAGCTCTAAAGAAGTCAATGGCCCGTGATCACACTGACCAGCTCTTAACTGATTTGGCTGAAGTACAAAGAAAGAAGAAAAGGAGATAGGATTCACATCGGTGATTGATCTCATTTCTAGACCCGATTCTCCTAATGAACATCGGCCACTACCAGCAATCGTAACCGCAACAGCAACAACAACAACAACAACGTCAATAACAACTCTTCCTTTACCACCTCAACCACAACAAAGCACCACATATTCCATCTTGATAAAGCGCATCGGTGAGCTTGAACAACATATGGCGGATCTGATACAAGACAACTTAGCCCTGGAGGAAAGGATGGACAAACATGGGTCCAAATTGTACAAATTGGAGAATCTTGACATTCCCCATTAGATGAGCAAAGCAGTGGATAAACTTGTCACGGATGCTGTTGACTGGGCTATTCAAGCTCCACTTTGGGATCGCTTAAGAGATTTACTAGAAGCTGACATGAAAGAGATTCTTCACCACCGCATGTGGGAAACCAACTCCTACAAAGCTCATGAAGATCACAAGAAGTTGTATGAAGCTCTGGAGAAGTCAATGGACCGTGATCACTCTGACCAGCTCCTAACTGATTTGGCTGAAGCACGAAGAAAGAAGAAAAAGAGACATGATTCACCAAAAACACCACCTGGGTCTCCACCTCATCAGCCACACCCTCCTCCACCACCTGTAGGTCCATCTAGAACTTCAGAAGCTTTTGGAACTTCTGGATCATCTCAATTACTACCTCCTCCTCTACCTCTATCCACCAACTAGAGTGATCAGTCAAAAAGCATAGCTGCCCCAAGCTCTTCAAAGACAGCGGCTTCAGCTAAATATACGACTTGGACGACTACTGACACAAGACTTAAGCTGTCTGTCTCATCAATTCCTGAAGATCTACATATGGATGTTGATTCGGCGCCCGACGAATAGGTACATTCGTCTGATGATGAAGACATCGGGAATGATCACATTCTTAAGGTGAATTTGAAGCAAGATTGGTGGAAGCCACTTCCTGATGAAGACAGACCTGCTACACCAGAACCTGCCTGGTCCATTCCATCATCTGACATGTTTGTCCCAATGAACAACTGGGCATCTACTCTTGCATCCACCTATGCACCTCCACCAGAGAACTCGTTACTTGCTCAGACCGGTAACATGGCAATCTTTATGGACTGGTTTTGTAAAAAGTAAGGGATCACGGAACTTACACAAAAAGACCTGGAAGGCCCTGCATTTGAAATCGTCAAAGTCTTCCATCCTAATGTGATTCATCTCCAGTACCAAATGGAAGAATGCCATAAACTACTTACCGATAAAGTGGACGATACAATCATCAGGTATAATGTCAGCAAACCACTACCACTGGGTGGTCAGCCAGGGAAAGTCACAATTCAAGCTGACTTCTTCTTTAACAAATATTTGGAGTATCTAAGATATGGTAGCAAGGGTGGCAGACCTGCGTTGTCAATCTCGAAGATGAAAGCGACGTGTTATCCTGATGTTGGTTTAGAGCAAATGGTACCCGATCAGATGTGGATTGAAGAAGAATGCAAGTATGACATTGCTGCTATGTATGGTATTTCTCACTGGTGGTTCCAAAGACAATGATTCTACATTGACAGACACACATCTGAGGGTGACCGCAGAGCTGTACGGACTCATATGCGCATTTTAAGTGTTGTCAGAATTGAAGTTTTCTCCTTATATGGGTACGATTACATGAAGACGATCGTCCTTTGTAGAGCTGATCTTAACGAATATATTATTGCGGAAAGGGACTTCAAATATCTGTACCCGAGTGACTTTGAAGATCTGTACTTATTAAATCTTCAAGGTCATCTGAACCATCTTCCACCCCAAGATAAGAAGATTCTCTCTACTGCAGTCAACTTATGGATCAGAAACTTGGTTATCAGACAACGGGTAGAAGACTTCCAACTGGGGATTGAGAGCTACCAGACTCAGCTAAACCTCACCAAACCTCGATGGGATGCAACTGGTTTTGAGTTCAAGCATGACTTCACCGTAATTGACTCTCCAAGAGCCGTCACATTTAGGGATAAATATGGGGTTCAGATGATCATGCGGTTCAATGAGATCCACAAGTTCAGTGACGGCACTCTGCAACAGATTGATGAGGCATTGGACTACGGTTCAAGGAAATTCAAGTTCCAACAGGATAACCAAGTTTGGACACACGGTTTTGGACAAGGAAAGATGTCGAAAGAAGCAAGGAGTTCATGTTTTCCATTCAGAAACGGCTTAAGACAAGGAGGATCTTCTGTAACCTGGAAAGCTTTTTGGTGGAAGAGTAAGAGAAGGAGACTACAGACTTTTGCAGAGAACCGAATGATCACATCATCTCTGCAATCAAGGTCCATCTCTTGTGGGGTATCCTTATGTACATTATACAGTAGATATGTTTTGTGTTAGTATATTTTGTCTTTTCTGAGTTTGTGTTAAATTTTATAACCATTAGCACAAACTCATAATAACTGACACGAAGTATGTCCCTTTAGAATTGAGTGGGAGCATGAATATGTTCCATTATCGGCTTGTATAAATCAGACACATTTTCTCCCAAATTTTTCTAACATAATTAAATCAATTAAGATCCTAAATCTCAAAGGGTTTGAAATTTTTGATCGGGGGAGAGAATGTGATTTTAATATGAAAACCTGATAAAAATGTGATCTTTTGGACTCAAGTGTAGGCTCTCCCATATGTGCTAAACTCTTTCGAATTCAATGCACATATTGAGGGGGAGAGAATGGTGTATGATGGCAATTGTGGAAATACTAAAGACCGACCATGTAATCACTCTATCAGAGTTATAAGGATGGTAAGGTTATGTAATCATTCCCACAATCTCGCCAGAGCCAGAGGGATCTACCCAGGGATAATTCACTAGTTAGTGTAGAAGTCCTTAGGTATGATTAAAAAGGAGTAATGTGAGAATAAGGGAATAGTGCAGACTGAGATGGAGCTAGTACTAGAACATACCCAACAAGGTTCTAGTAATGAAGTCTCGATAACCACTGAAGGGGTTGAAGAATGAAAAAGAAATGTTAAGATAAAAGGTGAAAAGAAAGCAGCCCTCCTTAAACATTAGGCAGAAATCGGGTCACTACATATGCTGTCAGAATCACATGGTTGATTGCTGACATTGAAGACAAGTATCATGGACCCAGTGATACGCTGCACAACCCTCCCTAGCCACTCAAGATCCCTCAAAGGATTCTTGTTTCATTTCTCACGGAGATCAATATATTTCTATCGTCAATGGACAAACAAATAAAGTTTTTAAATGAAATTCTTTATAAACGCAATCAGTCAATTCAGACCATTCACATGTAGAGCACTCAAAAGCGCAACGTATAATGGGTAGGATCAACCTTTGCTAATCAAAAGAACCTCAAGAAAGCTCAAATCTGAAAAGCCACATTTGTATGAGATCCCATACATACTTCTGATCCAGCAAAACAGATTTGCCACCAATGGGAAGAGACAGTGTACTCCTTAAAAAGGAGAGTAGATCAAAATTGGATAAAGAAGACAAAGTGAAACCATATGATTACACATATCAAAACAGTCTTTATGAAACTTTCAAAACCAACATCGCAAAACTATTCTTGTACATGGATCAACTACAAAAGCAACTTGACAACGAAGAATTTCAAGAGATTGGATCCATGTCTGCTTTTAAAGTACTCCAGACACAGTTTCAGATGTTCATCAAGTCACGGTTTTATTTGGATGATGAATATGTTGACATGACACGCAACAAATTCCTACAATACACTCGACTCGATATTCCAGAATTCCGTGACACACTGATCCAACACATGGAATCTGTTAAGAAGTCGATTGGTGAAAGAGCACAACATAAAATGGAGTATGAAAGAAGGGTGAATGAAAGACAAATCCAGACAACAGAGGAAAAGACTGATACGAGTAATGCATTGGATGCATTGGATGCTAGTTCAGTTATCATTGAAAGCAATGGGACAGAATCAAAAGAGCAGGATACAAGCAGCAGATCAGGGAATGATGCACATGTTGATGATGCAGATATCAGACCCATATATGATGAAGAGCCAATGGCTGAGGTACAAACGACTGCTGAAATCAATATCTTTGCTACAGGACAACAACATACTGAGCAACCTGAATTCAATAATGAAGGAGAGGTTGACCAGAATGCTGAACAATGTCATGACATATGTCCTTTGCCTGCTAAATTAACTGATGACAAGACAATTGAACTCTCAAATCAATTACTCGAGTCTGAAAATGTTTGTCTCAAAAAGACTGTTGCCCAGTGTCAAAAAGATTTTGCAAAACTCGAAGCACATTGTATTAATCTTGAACTACAAATGCAAAACAATGTTTTAAAATCAGGGCAACAGAGTCAATTTTTGAAAGAAAAAGGTAATGAAGCCAAGGTTAAAAATGACATCGATGTAACTGAAACAATAAACATCGAATTGGAACATAGTGTGGCTAAATTACTTGCAGAGAATGAGCAGTTACATAAGGAAAAAGAGCACTTGAAACAGACTTACAAAGATCTTTTTGATTCTATCAAAAGGACACGAGTTCAGACCAAAGACCAGAATGAATCTTTAATGGCGCAACTGAACAAAAAGTCTAATGAAAATGCTGATGTACTAGCTCAGATTCAGAAAAAGGGGTTTGCAATTGCAGCATTAAAAAATGAGTTAAGGAAACTTACAGGAAATAGTGTGAATACTAAGTTTGCAAAGCCATCAATCTTGGGAAAACCGGTTGGACAACCACTCAAAAACCAATCCGTTGTTAGACAACCGAATGCGTTTAAGTCTGAAAGACCTAGAATTTCAAAACCACGGTTTGCCTCCCAAGTTGATGTGAACAACGATTTGTCAAAACCAGTCACTACACATTATCTGCCTAAGAGAAGAGAATCTGCCCCTGCAAAACCTCATCACATGATTGCAACAAGCTCATCTAGGTATAGCTCAAACGACATTGTTCATAATCACTACCTAGAGGAGGCTAAGAAAAAGGCACAAGAACACTCTAGGATCCCTAGAAATTTTTCTGACTCCAAACACTTTGTTTGCTCGACATGTCAGAAATGTGTCTTTAATGCCAATCATGACGCTTGTGTAATAAAATTCCTGAAAGAAGTCAACTCGCGTGCTAAGGTTCCATCCAATAAGACAACAAACAGAAACAAACCCGTTAGTAGGCTAAATAAGGGTTGCAACGAAACTATTTAGTCAGATCCCAAAAGAACATAGGTTTTCAATCAAAAAGACTACGACTGTGAATGAGAATACAACAATCCTAGATACTTGTCTTAGGTGGCAACCATCGGGTAGTAATTCTCAAGAATGTTTGTTAGATGGGTTCCACAGGAAAGGACATGTTAGACTCTAGCACAACAAAGGTTGAAAGTGAACCCCCAAAATGGTTCAAATGCGCGATATCCTCTAACCAATGCGAAAAGCAAAACAAGCTTTAATGTTCAGTGCATGTACTCTTCTTAAGTACAGGTTCATCGTTTCAATCCTTACAGAGGAAGGAATCATAGTTTGGTTTGCGAAAAAGAAAGATATCTCAGAAAACAGGGCTTCAGGAATGGATTCTGATGATATCAAATGTCGTTTTGATCACAGCAGTCAAGCCTCGGTCATCAATGTCAAATGGATCGTCTGATGGAAAATAATCATTTCAGGACCCGTTCCTAAATGTCAAAAGACGTTTGATCACAGCAGACAAGCCTCGGTCTCTTATGGCATTGTCGTTTGAACTACGCAGTTACAAGGCCTCGGTCTTCATCAATTGACTTATGACATAACCGTTCAGAACTCGGAATTCACGACCACAGCAATGAACCGTCAAGTTCAAAGCTGGTTCCAAAAGTTGTTCCTTAAGCAAACAAGACAGCTACATCACGACAAGAGTTGGAATTACTATTCCACCATCATATAGCAATGCTGAGGACAACAGGTAAATAAATACAAAATAAGATAATCAGAAAATTTCCAAAAAATAATCTTCTCGACATGTCTCTTGGAATCGATAACATTTACGTGCTTAGAAATGTCGATTAACATTGACACAGGTGTGTAAATGAAGTTCGAGCGAGAGTTGCAAATAGTTTCAAAACATGTCATTTCTAATTTTCTAAATGGCTTATGTGCAAATATCAGTACATAACCCGGACTTCAAATAAAGGAAGGTTTATAACTTATCCTCACAACGAGAAAATTAACGTTTCTCGGTCTTGAGCTATTCTTACAAGACATTCAATGTTTTTAGCTCAAGAAAAAGGAAAGTGTACGTTTCAGTGCGCTTACCCTTACCGTTAGAAGAGAAGTCCTCTAACATTTGGTTTTTCAAAAAGTTGAACACAATTTTTCAAGAATTTCTCGATGACAATTCATAATCTTTCAAAATTGTGTGTTCAACACTCCAACCCTCACAATGTTTTCAAAAGACAACAATTTTTCAATTGGTCCTATTATTGAGGGGGAGTTTTTCGAAAAACAAAGTTTTAATGTTCTTGGATACATCAACAACGACAACTCTTATGTATTCAAAACATTATCAAAATGTTCCAAACCATTCATGCTGATAATATTTTCTCCCACGGAATTTTCAAGACATATTTTAATCACAAGGTATTTCAAAAACTAAGTGTTTATTATTTAAAATAAGGGGAGAAAATGTATTTAAAATATGATCTAATTGACTCAATGTGCTGAAAAGGTTTTATGGTTCGATCTTATACCCAACAACATCTTAATTTCACGACGATTCTGAAGTCATAAGGTGGTTAGGTTAGGAATCAATCCTATGATCCAACCAGAACCGGAGGATCTACCCAAGGATAATCCAAAGTTAGAAATAGCAGTCCTTAGGTATGATTGGAGATGAATGTATATGGGAATAATGCGATCTATGATTGGCTTACCACTGACAATCATACAACAAGTGTTAGTAATGTCGTCATAGTAAGCTCTTTGAAGCGTTGAAGATATGAAAAAGAAAGGTTGGATAAAGGGTCATAAACAAAGAAGACCTCCACACAAACTTAAGGGCAGAAAAACGCGTCAATACATATGCTGTTAGAATCACAGTTGATTGCTGACTTTGAAATCGACATCATGGACCAGTGATGCAATGCACACCCTTCCCAGCATTCGGGTTTTCTCTCAACGGAAAACTTGTCTCATTTGTCACGAGATACACTCGTTATTCTTTTGACATCTCACTCACGAGATTGTTGATATTGTTATAGGTGTAATATGCTCCAGCTCGAGTACTAAAACCAAAATGCACTAATCGAGTCTAGAGCCAAGACGATCAATCAAAATTCGTCTAGGACCACATTACCTTTAAAACACTTGGTTGAAACATCATCAGTTCACAAGCTGTTATCAGTGTCTACGCAATATTCATTGTGATATTTGCCAGTACATTTCAGTGTGTGATACTCTTTAGTATTCACAATGACGAATGGAAATCCTTCCAGTGTCATCATCAAACAGCACTGCGGTAGGTGACTTGCGAGATTCTATATGAATCAAACTTGTGACAACTGGATATCGATTTGGTCTAGTAAATGAATTGACGGTTGATGAATTTTGATAAAAACATGACACTCTCGATGTGTTACAAAAACTCTTTAACGAGTGACACGTCGATTGATTTTCAAATCAATTTTCTCGTTTATCACTAACGTAACTTGAGGTCAACATGGTAACGGCAACCTCAATCCCATTCAAATGCTCAATCTACGAAGACATACTATCTAGAAAGCTCAAGATTTAAAGACAAAGACTTCCGCAAACTCTGATTTGAAGCTTTCAAGATAATGCAAAAGTATGAGCATGTTGGTCAAAAACACAAGATCGCAAGATGGCAAAGACGATAAAGACAATGACAAAGGCTCAAAGTCAAGATCGCAAAGCATGAAGGAACAAGCCTACAACAAATAACGAAGACAAAGACCAAGAACACTCGAGCTTAAACGACAAAAGCAATCTCACTGATCTCATGAAGGAGTGTCATCAATGAACTCACTTCGGGGGAGATTGTTAGCCTCAATTTTATTAAGTCAATAAAGGAAGCTCGTTCCCGTGTTCAAGACCTCACTTCGGGGGAGATTGTTAGCCTCAATTTATTGAGTCGAACAAGGAAGCTCGGTCACTCTACGATGGAGCTTCGGTCTTTAATTAGTTAATGTTGTAATAAAATATTATCGGGAATCGGGCTCGATAGTTAATCTAATATTGTATATGTTTCGGGTTTAATCCCAAGCAAAACCCGAGCCCGAGTCCTAGTTAAATATCCCACGCGTCGTAGGGATATATATATAGATATTTTCTCTAAGAAAATATCTATCTCTCACAAATATCTTTTTTCTAATAAATCTTTTTCTCTAAACTCTCTCTCTTCTCTCTCTTTTTTCGATTCTCTCTCTCTCTCTCTAGTTTCTAGTTCCGATTCGTGTTGTGATTATATGAAGTGAAGTATTAATCGGGATCCTACACTCTCTTCGAGAGGTCGAGAGTTCGAACCCCAGGCTTGCCTGGGGTGAGGATTTTAATTGTTGTGACACGTGGCCCACTCTAGTGATGCCACGTGTCTACCCGACCCGGACCCGAACATGACCCGACCCATGACCCGACCCATGACCCGAACATGACCCGACCCATGACCCGACCAGACCCGGCCCAATACCCGACTCGGCCCGGCCCAATACCTGACCCGGCCCGGCCCAATACCTGACCCGGCCCGGCCCAATGAATGACCGGCACACCGTTGGACGGTGGTCCGGCGGTGGTCCCGGCGGTGGTCATCGGTGGTCCGCCACCGTTGACCGTCGTTGACCGCCGCCGTTGACCGGTGGTCCGGCTGTGTTGACCACCGTTGACCGCCGTCGTTGACCGGTGGTCCGGCGGCGGTTGACCAACAGTGGGGTGAACAGTGAAAATGCCACGTGGCAACATGACCCGACCGATGACCCGAACATGACCCGACCCATGACCCGAACATGACCCGGCCCATGACCCGGCCCAATACCCATGACCCGGCCCAATACCCGACTCGACCCGGCCCAATACCTGACCCGGCCCGGCCCAATACCTGACCCGGCCCACCAGTTGACCGGTGGTCCGGCGGTGGTCAACGGTGGTCCGCCACCGTTGACCGTCGTTGACCGCCGCCGTTGACCGGTGGTCCGGCGGTGTTGACCACCGTCGTTGACCACCGTTGACCGGTGGTCCGGCGGCGGTTGACCGGCGGTTGACCAACGGTGGGTGAACAGTGAAAATGCCACGTGGCACCACTCAGGTGGTGACACGTGGCGCTTCTAATGATTGGTGTCAGATGTGCAGGTACGATGTACTGTAGCAGTACGAGGTGGCAGACACGTCAGTACTAGGTACTGTACACGTCAGTACGAGGTACTGTTCAGGTGGCGGCTGGACCAATCAGATGGTGACACGTGGCACTGGCGTGTGTCAGTCCGAGGTACTGTAGCAGTCAGTACGAGGTAGGCGTGTGCCAATCATGTGCAATAATGAGGCGGTTGGTGGAGTGCAAAATGACCAAAATACCCCTAGATCCAGCAATATAATTGGATGGAGGCTTGAAAGGACGAAAATACCCCCACCTACTTGGGGCTATAAATACAACACGCAGCAAGCTCATTTGGTGTAGATTTTAGTAGATTTTTAGTGTGTGAATTTTTTTTAGTTTATTTTGTAGTGTTTAGGACTAGTATAATTTAGTGTTAGCTTATTGTATAAGCTTTTTAAGCTTATTATTTGCTTATTGTAATCAACTCTTTGAGCTTATTATTGTAGATTTTTTAAGTTTGTTTTAATTTAATGCTTATTATTTCTTGATGCTTATTTTCTTTTTATACTTATTCTTCTACTCTTAATTTTCTTTTTTCTAAATAAGCTTATGCTTATAGCTTATTTTTGGATCCGATCTCTTAAGCTTATATTCTAATAAGCTTCTTTAATAGCTTATTTAGACTAGCTTATTTTATATTGTTTTTTATTTAGAGCTTTTCGAGTGAGCTTATTTTAGCTTATTTTCGAGTGCTTATTTTTCTAAAAGCTTTTATAGAAACGAGCTAGGGTTTGGACTTTGGTCTTTTTTCTTCTTGTCTTCTTCCTTGTGTGCTTCTTTGTAGACACAATTGAGCATATGTGTTTCTTGTGTGTGTGTAAACACAAGTCCAATCCTGGCCCTTGGTTTTGAGTGTTGCCCAATCCGAGTTATAACAACCATTGATTCGAACTTGAGGGATTTTTAGGATTGCCAGCTTGGCACATCCATGTGGGGGGTGGGGCTTATGAGAGTGAAGGTTTTGGATGGACATGGGGAGGTCAACGAGGCTGAAAGTGACAGGATGTGGGGCTTGGGTGATTGGCGGGAAAAGTTGTAGAAGATAAACAGTGTTTTAAAACGGGGTGAGGGTTTGGGGTTTTTGTCACAAATGGTCCTCCAAGGTATATGAGTTTCTTGCAATTTTTGTCCTTGTGTTTATAAACGTTTGGGGATTTGACAGAAAAGGTCCCCCAATGTTATAAGTGTTATTGCATTCATGGTCCTTGGGATGTACAACAATTTGCCTTTGGCAGATTGGGTCCTTGAGGTTTATACTTTGGGAAAATGGCAGAATTAACCCTTGTCTTTCATTTTCTTCATCAAATAAGTTAGGGATTTGGCAATTTTGGTCCCTAAACTTATTTTTCTTCATTTATGGCTTCGGGTTTGACTTTGGTTGACTTTTTCAGACTTGGGCTTTGTCTTGACTTTGTCTTTACCACGCTTTTCCATTCCGTGTCCGGTTTTGTCGTTTTGGCTTCGTTTTTCGTCCTTTTCTTAGATATCCGTTCCTGCACAACACAATTAGCAAAACAAGCATATTTTTGGCATTTTAAGTCCGTTTTTGGTTATTTTAGCTTGTTTTTAAAGGTAAAAGGTATGTGTAATTAAACACATACCAAAAATCCCCCATACTAAGGTATTGCCGTGTCCTCACGCAATGCTATGAAGTAAGCATTTAGAAAAACTAAGAATCTCGATCACCCTCGACTATAAACTCGGAAAAAGTAGCTAAGTTACATCAAGGGAGTTATAAACCTCATAATTATGAAAATTCCCCGCTTTGACCATTTTTATATATATGATAACCCATATTCCTACACATCTTCTTGTATTTTTCATTTTCATTAAATCAACTAACTAGAACGTTTGACTTTCGTTTTATTTTCATAACTTTTAGGGATCATAGAACAAGATGCATTCGATATAGAAGGGTAGAGATTGTGGTGTGTTAGACTGAGAATACCCCAAAAAAAAAGATAAATTCATCGTTCCCTGACTTTTACTTAATTCCTATCCAAACCAAGCTTTAATACGAAATCACCGTTAATTATATGAGATTAAGGATGCTAACCTACTCATATTTGCAACTTGTAAACTTTTCACTCCCGACAATTTATATCTTAGGTGTATGTTCTATTTTGAATTTCAAACAACAAAATTTCAATTCACCTTCAAAACTTCCAAACATTCATTCATCAAGACCATGGATCAACGTTTTGCAACATTCTATGTTTCACGTTCCACCCGAGAATAATGAGTTTGAAGGCGAGATCATCCCATGTAGCGACTTTCGTCTCGGCACATCCCAACCTTGCGGTTAAGTGACCAAGCTTTTGACACCCCACAGAGATTAGTATCGGGACTCACGGACCTTAGGTCTCATAAACTCTTAGGTTTTCCGTATGCACATAGCTTATAAAATAAAATAGCCAAAGTTCAAAAGAATATTTGAATTTAACAAAAAGAGATCTTTTATTCACACTTAATATTAACCATTTATGCAATTTGCAACCCTCGACTTTTTAGAAGGCTGCAACATCGGTTGTGAGCCGGCAAGATACAACAAACTTTTATCAACCCCGGATTATTATTCTTACTATGGGCTTTCTTTAGAAGGCTGTAACATTGTTGTGAGCCGGCAAGATACAACAAACTTTTATCAACCCACAATTTATATTTATTATATTTTTGCATTTTTCATCATTTTTTTTAGTAGGGAAAGCGTCTTTTTGAAAAATTCAAGTATAAATTTGAACTAAGGCTAAAGTTTTTGCGATATACTACATAAAAATTATTGATTTAAGTTTAATTCCAAAAGTAGCACGTATATTAATCAGGTTAAGATCTTATGGGAGAAAAGGCGACAAATTACACACATGAGCTCTTAAAAGATTGTCGCAAATATTTCTGTTTAGCAACCAGCTCATACCTTACCACTAATCCTTTTTTCATTCTTCGCAAATATTCGCGAATGCTTAGTCTAAAAGTTAAGGAACAAGCTAGAGCTCAACACGCTCGATCGAGTCAAAATTTACTCTTATTCTACCCAGCAGGAAAGTCAAAATTGTGACAAAACACTTATTTTATTTTTGAAAATTTTTAAATTTTTTTCATTTTTTTTGAAATTTTAGTGGTAAAAATGTGATTACGTGAGAAACAACGGCTGCAGGCGCAATCAAATCGAATATCCCCCCATACTAGAATGAAACATTGTCCTCAATGTTTTCTAACGAAAGGGTTTCTACGTAAAACCTAAACCGTTTTAGAATTTATGCTTAAAGATAAACGTAGTCCGATAAGATTAGGATACCGGGATTCCCAAATGAAGCTAGAGGATGTGAAGCTCTTGTGGTGAAAGGATAACTACTGTGAACACGAATGGCTTCGAAAAATCCAGGACATCCTGGACAATTACAAAGGGGGGGGGGTGGGGGGCACACAAAACACAAAATATGGAAAAGGAAAGAGGCAGGCCTAAACACAACAACTAAACACTTATTCATTGCTACATTACTAGCATACTACTACTACGATAATACTAGGATAAGCATGGGGTGCCTCCCATGAAGCTCTTGTTTAGGGTTACTAAGCTTGACCCAATTCCCTGAATTTAGTTGTCCTTAGGGAAGGTTTGGAGGTCCGGGATATCCATAGCAGGGATTATCCCCTCCAAAGTAGTACTTGAGACCGATGCCATTTACTTTGGAAGTTTGGCCCGAAGTTTTGGAATAACTAAACGGTGCCATAAACGTAAAAACTTAAACAAAGGTAAAATGGTCCTGACCAGGCGGACTTATCAACTTGCCGGAGAAAATTTTCAATCTTGAGTTAAAGAGGAGGACTTGAATTACCGACGTTGAAAATGCGGTTTTTTGATCTTTGCGTCATGAATCCTCTTAGTTTTCTCTTTGTAAATCAAAGAATTTTCATAGGCTTGATCACACAGTTCACTTAATTCATTGAGTTGAATTTTGCGTTGATCACCCACGGTTTTGAGATCAAAGTTTGCATGTTTAAGGGCCCAGTAAGCTTTGTGCTCCAACTCAATCGGCAGATGACATTCCTTTTCCCCAAATAAATTTAAACAAGAAAACTATGTACGTGTGCACCCGATGGGTGTTTTGTACGCTGTACGGAAGGCCCAGAGAGCGTCATCTAATTTGTCCGACCAAGGAGCATGAAGTATCACCCACTGTCCTTTTAAGAATTCTTTTTAAACCACGATTCAATACCTCAACCTGCCACCAGTTGTCTGTGGGTGATACGCGGTGGAGAGACGATGAGTACTCACTCCATATTTAAGCATGACCTTTGGCAAACTTTGGTCATTGCAAAAATGTTTCCACGATCACTTGATGATGGCACGAGGACACAAATCTGGCAAAGAGAGATTTAAGAAATTTGCAAACTACTCGGGCGTCGTTGGTGGGGAGCGCCTTTGCTTCAACCCATTTCGACATGTAATCAACAGCCACAAGTATGTATTTGTTTCCTTTTGATGATGGGAACGGTCCCATGAAGTCTATGCCCCAAATGTCAAAGATTTCACATACTTGGATGGAATTTTGAGGCATCTCATCCCTTTGTGAAATTTTTCCTTGTTATTGGTACGAGTCGCAATTTTTAACCAACTCGTGGGCATCTTTGTATATTGAAGGCCAAAAGAATTCGGCATCAAAGACCTTTTTGGCGGTGAGATTTGCAACCGGAAGTCTCCCGGTGGGTCCATTGTGGAAGCTCAGAAATCGAGAGCTCTTCTTTTGCGTGCACTTCACACCGCCGTATCATTTGATCTGCACAGATTTTGAACAGAAGGGGTCCAGCCTGAAGTAGTATTTGAACAACTTTGAAAACTTATTTTTCCTGTTGGAATGACATATCCTTGACAAAGAAATTCCCCGATGGTAGTTCGCGAAATCAGCAAACCCTGGGTACTATCAACACTAAGATGCAACCGATACCAAGATTTTCAGAGAGGAAATGTTTCCGTGATTTCCTTGTTCTCTCTCGAAGTTTATCTTGATGAGGGTTCTCAAAGATCTGGAAAGATGATCGGCGGCCAATTTCCTGCTCCTTTTCTTGTCTCGGATGATAACTGAATTCTGAGCATAATGATCCACCGCATTAGTCTTGGCTTAGCCATCCTTTTTTAGTGAAGCGATACTTTATAGCATAATGGTCGGTATAGTACACTATTGCCTTGGACAAAACAAGATATGACCAAAATTTCTCAAAAGCGTACACTACGGCAAGCAATTCTTTTTCGGTTGTTGTGTAGTGTGCTTGAGCTTCAGTCGTGGTTTTGCTGGCATAGTGAATAGGTTGGAAATGCTTGTTTTTTCGTTGCCCTAGGACTGCCCAATGCAAAATCACTTGCATCACACATGAGTTCGAAGGGCAATTCCATCGTGAGCAATCAAAAATTAAGAGCCTCAGTCAATTCTTTTAAGTGTATTAAAGGATTCGATACACTCTTTTGAGAAGAAAAATAGAGTCTCTTTTTAAGCAGGTGAGTCATTGGGCGGGCTATTTTTGAGAAGTCTTGTATGAAACGTCGGTAAAAACTGGCATGCCCAAAAAAACTTCGGACACCTTTTACAGTAGTCAGATGAGGGAGCTTGGCGATAACGTCAACTTTAGCTCGGTCGACCTCAATTCTCGACTTGGAGATTTTGTGTCCAAGAACAATGCCTTCTTTTACCATGAAATGGTTTTCTCCCAGTTTAGGACCAAATTGGTGTCTTCACACCGTTTTAACATTTTATCCAAATGGGATAGGCATGTAGAGAAAGAATCCATGAAGACAAAAAAGTCATCCATAAATACTTCCATCGTTTTTTTGATCATGTCGTGGAAGATGGCCATCATACATCGTTGAAACGTGCCGGGTGCATTGCATAGCCCAAAAGGCATGCGGCGATAGGCAAACGTTCCGTATGGGCAAGTAAAGGTTGTCTTTTCTTGGTCCTTCGGGTCTATGGAAATATGGAAATAACCCGAAAAGCCATCGAGGAAACAATAGAATTGGTTTCCCGCGAGTCTTTTCGAGCAATTTGGTCCCTAAAGCGGCAATGGAAAATGGTCTTTCGGGTAAGCTTCATTCAACTTTTCTATAGTCGATGCCCACTCTCTACCTCTGTGACCATCAGTCGGTATAAAGATCATTTTCATCATTTTTTACGACAGTCCATGCCACCTGGTCAACTTTCGGTACACAGTGCATCCGCTTACTATGGACTGTCAAGATCGGATAAATTAATCTGGCGTCCAGATGTTTTCAATCTCTTTTTGATGAACGTCATTGATTTTTTGGATATTTACACGCCTTAGAATGCTGCAGCCGTTGGTTCGTAGTCCTCTCCATGAGAGATTGTATGGGACAAAACTCTCTGGGTCCATAACCTTGATAATCAAAAGTTTTCCAAGAGAGGCTCGCTTGGTGGGATTTTAGAAACCTCCTTAAGCTGCATTTTTCCTCATTTCTTTAAATCTTTTGCAATTATGACGGGCAACTTGTCGTTACCCTCCAAAAATGCATATTCTAAATGAGGTGGCAAGTCCTTGAGTTCAACCTCAGGGGGCTCATTAACTGAAGAATTTTCATTGTTTGCTTCACAAATTTTAAGATCTTTTCGAGTTTCCAGAAAATAATTTCCTTGATTGGGAGGTGGTGGTGAGGGATCACTATTAAGAATTGCTTCGAGGAGAAGAATGTCCCCATCAGGGTCATAATATGTTGGATCAACTTCCGGTGAAGTTGGATCATCCTCTATAGCAAGAAAAGAGTCGGCTTCTTCGAAAAGGAGAAAATCACTGTCCCCAAATGGAGTTAAAGTAGGAGAGGTGGTAGAAACGATTGGATCATAGTAAGGAGTGGGATTGCCACTCGAGATCACATTTGAGAAACCAAGAACTTCTTGAGAGTATTCTTCACAAGCCATATCAATGACGTCAATTCGGTTTGCCGTCATATGATGGTAATTAGCCGTGTATCTCGAAGTTTGGTCCAGATTAAATGAAAATGTAGATGGCCTCTCTGCGCAACAATCGAAGGGTTTAATTTATCACCCCGTAATACACTATCATGCACACTGGTCTTTAAGAACTCCTCCCCAAGAGAAGATAAAGGTACTCGGGGGTCTGGCTCAAAATCGACGACCACGAAATCTGCAGGAAATTGGAACTTTCCGCACGTTACAATAAACGTCTTCAGCGATACGATTGGTTCATAGATTGATACGAGATCCGCAGCTTAGCGTATGCAAGTGGGGTTAGTTCGGAGAAGAGAGAGATTTTTTTCCATAACGAATCTGGGCATAAGATTAATGCTTGCGCCAAGATCGCCCAGGCGTGCATGTATTAATCCCGGATAAATTCACAATGGAATAGAAGAAATCGCCAGGGACTCCAAGTTTTTTCGGTAACTTGTTTAGGATGATCTGCTGAGAGCAATTCTCGTTCAGAGTTCTAGCCATTTCACCACTTTTCTATGTTTCCGATTAAAGTTTTAGAGTCGCAGGCGAATTTTGGCATAAGCATCAAGCATCCGTAAAGCAAATTTGAAACCAAATCTCTAAAGATTTCGTAGAATTTCTCAATTTGGTCGTTAGCTTTTTCACGACGTCTTTCATCATTTCTTCTTGATGGACATGGAATTGATGCTTTTTGGTTAGGCCTTGAAGTACTAACTGGAGCATTTACGGGCTCAAAGATTGATTCATGATGGACAACAGGGACAACCGGAGGTTGGACGTCTTCGGTGCTTCCGTTATTATAGAGAAGTCATCGTCCCTTTGTGACCTCGGTTTACGTTCTAATTACTTTAAGAGGAAGGTATATGACGTGGGTCCCTTGTAAGCTACACCACTTCGAGTGGTAATACCCTTTAAATCCTCCTTCGGGTTAGTAACAGTGTTACTAGGGAGAGTTCCCGAAGTAGAGGCGGTATTGGAAGTGACAAATTTGGAAAGCATGTCCGTGAGATTGGAGTCAATTGATATATGCATGTTTATGGACTCTCTGAGTTTTGTCATGTTCCTCATCACAGTAACATACCTTTACGTAGGCTTGGAAATCTTCCTTTGATACACCTTGAATCTGAGGAGCTGGAGCTTGATGGGCTAGAGCTTGATAAGCAGGAGGTTGAACAACCTGAGGTCGATAGATTTGACCTTGATGAACCGGGGGTTTGTAAGCGGAGCTGATTTGAAATTCCCCCATTTTGGTTGTACACGATTCTGATTATTTTCCTTGATTATTATTGTTTTGAGCGGGAGTAAACCGGGAGGACGAATTTGATTTGAAAAACGGAGGCTCGATAAACCGGTTTTTCCTGTTTGTAGTTAGCTGCGGCTGCTTGTTAGCCATAATCTATGGATATTATCCTCGTGATAAACATTGCCAGTGGTGGCTGGACAAGTTTGGTAGGAATGAGCACTACCGCAAGTAACACAACATCCTCACCGCTTGACGGAGTAGTAGCTGGAGAATGATTTTACTTATCAGAGTAAAACTTTCTTCACCATATCTTTCAGCTCAGCAACATCGGAAGAAATTCCGGGGGTGGAAGTGCTCGAACTCACTTTGGCAACAACCGGTTTGTTACGTGAATTACGAACTTTGGATTTGCTTTCAATGATTCTTAGGCAATCACGAGGCATTTTATCCAAAAAGTTACCACCCGCGGCGGAATTTAATGAATCCTGATCATTAGAGTTCAAGGCATTATAGAATGTATCGAGTTGATGCAATTCTGAAAATCCATGATGTGGACATGCCCGAAGAAGATCGTTAAATCGGTCCCATGCTTCATAAAACGTCTCATCAAATCTTTGTTGAAATCTCGTGATTTCATTTCGAAGATTGGTTGTTTTAGACGGAGGGAAAAATTTGTTGATGAATTTCGAAACAAGATCATCCCATGTTTGAATCGATCGAGGGGGTTCTTTCTCAAGCCAAAATTCCGGGCTGCCCCCTCCGAGGGAAAATGGAAAGCATAAGCTTTAACCGACGTACCTACTCGGGACGTTCGGGAACTCATCGTAGAAGTGGATCTTGTTGAAATATCGGATGTGGCAATGAGATCTTCTTTGTCATGTCTAAGAAATTGCTTGTTTTGAACGAGGTTGAGCCAGACCGTACTAAGCTCAAAGTTGTCCGCGGTGATTTCGGGCACAACGATGGCATCCTCGGTACCCCAGTGGGTGGCTTCAAGCAATTGAGCCATAGTCCGGTTATCATCCATCGGAACTAGGGGAGGAGCTGGATTTTCAATTGGTTCTTCAAGATTAAATGGTTCAACAACTAGGTGGTGTGGCCCGTGTTGTGATGATGAAGGATTACTAGATTGGGAACGAGTGCGCAACACTAAAAAAGAAAATTTACATACACTAAATTTTTGTTTCTTTTTTTGTTATCAAAGAAAGTAAATTCATAGTTTTTTTTTAATAACGGACAACGAAAAGACCAACTTAAACCTAATAATCAACAAGCTTCTCGGTAACTCTCGAAAAGAAAAACGCACAAAGGAGCGGAGGAATAGGAAAGCGCGAAGCTATTAAAAACCTTTTTCCTTAGGGTCGTAGTTTCCTATAACAACCCGCCTTATACCCCTCTAGAGTTTTGTTTAATCCTTTAGAAAGGTGAACCCGTACCTCGCAAGTGACACAAAAGGCAAGTTTTTAAATCTTTTGTTCGAGTTGGGAACCAACAAGTTCACCGGAAGTTATTATGATAATACCTCAATTGAGAATATTATATTTTGGTATTTTTACCAATTTGTGAATTTTATTTCTTTTTATGACAATGTTTTTATATTTTTGGTTTTCTTTTTTTTTTGTTTTTCTTTAAATGATAATTATACTAAAAAGAAAATGAAAATATTTTTGTACTTTTAGGGTTTTTTTTTTTTATATGATAATATTCACAGATTCAAACACAAATGGTCAAACGTAACGATAATCGGTTTCACAGCCTCCCCGGCAGCGGCGCCAAAAATTGATTGAGTTTTAAACTAACACCTCTTATATATATAATATATAATAAAATATATATAATAAGTATAATCTAAAAACAATCAATGAAACCGAGAAGTAGTATAGAATATCCCCGGGTCGTTTATCCCCAACGAGGCTGTGCTTGAGAATCGATACAGTCGGAAAATTGGAGTTTGAATGAGATTAATGATTTGAGAGTGTAAAAAAAGCTAATTAAATTCAATAACTAGCAAAAACGATTGAGAGAAAAACCTAAAATTTATGAAATTAAACTGAAAAACGAGAGCAGGAATCCCGATCAAGGGGTCAAAAACCTAAGATCTTAAAAATTAACCCTACAAAGAAATTTTTACTTCCAATCTACTCTAGGGGACTAATAACGAGGAATGAAAAAGACTAAGACCGCAAACGAGTAATTAAGTTAAAAAAGGAGTCAAAACGAAAATAGGGCCCGAGACCCGTTCTTTAAAAATCAAAAGTTTACAAAAATGACCCTAACGCAAGTTTTTCTATTTTTCCTACGTAAAATAATGACAAAGAAAATTTCCTAACAAAAGAAAATTTCTTTGATAATTTTTTGTATTTTTATGAATTTTTTTAAAACTTTTAAAGAAATTAAATTATAAAAAATACTAAACTAATTTTAAAAATTCTGAGAAAATTACCTAAAATACTAGACCCTAAAACTATCCTAAGAAAAATAAGAAACCCGAAATTCAGCTTATAAATAAGCTGAAAATAAGCTTACAAGGGCTGAAAGGCTTATAGGGAGAAATGTGGTTAAATAAATAACCACTTGGGCTTCTAACGAAGAAGTCCCAAGGGCACAGCGGTAAGGGTGTTGGTATGAAAGAGGGTTGATGAGGGTTGAGACCCGGGTTCGAGTCTTGCTCACCCGGGTTTCCCCTTATCCCCTTTTTTTTTAGAAAAAACTTTGAAAAGCAAAAATGTTGATAAGCCCTTGCTTATCAACTTTTGTAAAAACACTTTTTGAAAATCTAAAGAAATAAGCTGTTAGACAGCTTAATATGACAAAACACTTAAACTTTTTATAAAACTTAACACTTTACTACTATTTTGAACAAAAAGTCAATAAGCTAGCTTAAAACTTAAAAAGCTAAATTAAAATTTTGAAAAGCACTTAAAACTAATCTAAGACAGAAATGAGCTTGATAAATAAGCTGAGAATTGCAAGTAAAAACAGCTAGCTTAACTGAGTTTTAATGCACAAGGACTTAAGCAAAGCTAACCAAGAGGGCTTAAGAGACTAATAAGCTAAGGAAAACTGAAAATAAGCAAAAGAGACTAGCTACCCTATCCTAAATAAGCCCTATGCATAAAAATAAGCTAGATAAAACAGACAGATAAGCCATACAAGCTAATAAGCAATGGGCAAAGATGCTGAAAGACAGAAAGCCTAGGGACACATTTTGGGCTTAAAGATAAGCAACCTAGAGGGGTTCCTAAGGTCTGAAACAAAGGGGCTTATTAAAAGAGCTTAAGGGCTTTCTAGAAAAGCCAAAAGCTCAAGATAAGGTTCACAAATAAGCTAGAAGGACTGTTTTGAAATTGGTGGTTTAGCACCAGGGCAGTTTCAACAAAGATGTTTGATAAAAAGTGAGCTTAGAAATAAGCACTTTAATAAGCTCAAAACAACAAAGTAATGAGAAACAGATTGAAAGCAGCTTAAGATGAACTTGTGCACAAAGATTCAAGGACTGAAAAACATTTTTGCCATCTGAGAATTGGGAATGAAAACTTGACTATTTTTACTTATGAAAAATTCTTGGAAATAGTTGACAGAATTTGTACAAAAACTAAGGACTCCTAAGGCTTTGGCTAGTTGGTTCTTGCACACACAAATGACATAATTCTAAACTACAACTCAGGTTTTCTAAAGCTTAAGCAAATAAGCATTTTGACCCTTTTTAAAAAAAAAACTAACAGACCTAAGAAAACAATGAGAAAACTTGAAAAACACCTTTTTTGAACTTAAAATTTTTGGAAAACAGACTCAAAAGAGCTTAATGAATAAAGACCAAAGTTGGCCACAAGACCGACAACCCCAATGATCAAATAACCATTTTGACCCATTTTGGGCTTAACCCAAACTCCCCTTTAAGATTTTAAAACAGATTTAAAAGCTTATAAAGACTAAATTAGGCACAATTTTTTAAAGATGATTATCAAACATCAACTATTAAGCAATAATTAGTAAAAAGCAAAAGGAATTAAGCACTTTAAAAAGCAAATAAGCATAGGGCATAAAAAAAAAAAAAGAGAGAAAAAGAAATAGGCTTAATCCAAGACAGATTTAAGCAATTAACTAGTAAATGAAACAAGAGCAACTAAAAGGCATTTTTAAGCATAACTAAACACAAATAAGCACAAAAAGACATAAATAAGCTAAAAATAAGCTATGCTACAATAGATTTAAGCAAAAATTTAAAAAGAAGTGTACCATTGATCCTTGCTCAAAACAGGAGTAAATGAACCTAAATAAGCTCTAATCCTACCTAAGCTTACAAATAACTAACAAGAAGGCCAATGAGCGCTCCATGTTTTGCTCATATCAACCAATAGTCTTAGTTTCAGCACACCTTTTTTAATTTTTCTCAATTCTTGTACAAAAATGTAAACAGTTTAAATGACAACTTATATGAGAGCTTAAAAGGTGAGCTTAAAATAAACTTAGGTTAACTTTGGAAACTATGGAACACAAATTAAAGCATAAACTGAATTTTCATTTAACTTAAAAATCACAAGTACATAAAAAGTTTTAAACTGAGTTACACTAAACTTAAACAAAATGAACTAAAACTTCTCTCTAAAAACTAACTCCTTTGCCTCAAGGGCTTACAAAAGCTTTTATAGAAAAACTAGCTAGGGTCTCTCCTCTTTTTCTTTGTCTTCTTCTGAATGTGTGCTTCTTTGTAGAGACATTTACCCGTCTTGTGTTTGTTGTGAGAGTATAAACACAAAACCAATCCTGGCCCTTGGTTTTGAGTGTTGCCCAATCAAAGAAGTTTCAACCATTGATTCGAATGAGGGGGATTTAGGATTGCCAGCTTGGCACATCCATGTGGGGGGTGGGGTTTAGGTTAGTGATGGGTTTGGAAGGTTGTGGGGGAGTCAACGAGGTCTGAAAGTAATAGGAGGGGGGGTGTGGAATTTTGGCGAGAAATGGTGTTGGAAGATATACAGTGTTTTAAAACAGGGTGTGGGTTTGTGGGTTTGTCACAAATGGTCCTATCTCTTCCCTCCCATGGTAGTTGTTATAGCAAGTTTTCGTCCATAAGTGAGTAAAATGGTTTGGACAGTTGGCAAGAAACACCCCTGAAAGTTATATAGTGTGTTGCAAGTGTGTCCTTTGGATGTACAACAATTTTCCTTTGGCAGATTGGGTCCTTATGGTTATGACTCTTAAGGAACATGGCAGAATTAACACCCCTTGTCTTTCATTTTCTTCATCGAATAAGTTATGGATTTGGCAATTTTGGTCCCTAAACTTATTTTTCTTCATTTATGGTTTCAGGTTTGACTTTTGGATTTGTCGGGGTTGACTTTGGTTGACTTTTTTAGACTTGGGCTTCGTCTTGACTTTGTCTTTACCATGCTTTTCCATTCCGTGTCCGATTTTGACGTTTTGGCTTCGTTTTTCGTCCTTTTCTTAGATATCCGTTCCTGCACAACATAATTAGCAAAACAAGCATATTTTTGGCATTTTAAGTCCGTTTTTGGTTATTTTAGCTTGTTTTTAAAGATAAAAGGTATGTGTAATTAAACACATACCACCACTTGTAATCCAGATCTGGGGGGTATTTTGGTCTTTTTGCACTCCACCACCGCCTCATTATTGCCAATGATTGGCACACGCCTACCTCGGACTGACTGCTACACAATCCCACTTACTGTCATCACGCCAGTGCCCACGTTCACCCAATCTGAGGTCCCGGCACGGCCACCTGAACAGTACCTCGTACTGACGTGTACAGTTCCTCGTACCTCGTACCTGCCACCTGCACAATCTGACACACAATCATTAGAAGCGCACGTGTCACCACCTGAGTGGTGCCACGTGGCATTTTTACTGTTCCCTACCGTCGCCGGTCAACCTCCGGTCAACCGCCTCCAGACCACCGGTCAACGGTGGTCAATGGTGGTCAACGACGGTAGTCAACGGTGGTCAACACCGTCGGACCACCGGCCAATGGCGGCGGTCAACGACGGTCAACGGTGGCGGACCACCGTTGACCACCGCCAGACCACCGATCAACCACCGGTCAACGGTGGTTGACCGCCAGTCAACCGGCGGGTCATGGCCGGGTCAGGTCGGGTCATAGGCCGGGTCTGGATAGGGTCCAGGTCCGGGTTGCCACGTGTCACCACCTGAGTGGTGCCACGTGGCGTAGCAACAATTACCCCAGGAATTTGGCACTTGCAAGATTCGAACCATAGACCTCTCGGTCATGGTTTTAGAACCCCACAAGTTCCAGCTGCGCTAGAGCAACATTACAAATATATTATGCAAAAAGTAATATATAACCCCTTTTATTTCCCCTGCAGGTTCATTTATAATAAAATGTTCAACCAAGGACGAAAAAGGTTCAAAATAAAAAGGTTTAAATATAAAAGGCCGATACCGTTGGACTCATTTTTTCGTGCTCTTTCCAATGGTGTGATCGAGGAATATTCACGACTTCGTTTGAACCTCGAAAACGTTAAAAAAACAAAAACGACCGTCGAAAGGTCACCGAAAATTACCGTTTATTTTGCTCAGTTTTTAATCCTTTTTACTTGTAAGACATAAAAACACAATACAAACATATTTGCAACATAATTATCTATATTTTAGTGTTTTTAGTCCTTTTATAGTGTTTTACGGGGTACAAAATATGTACATTTTAGCCAATATCACCCATCATACTCATCTCGAACTCGTCGTGCATAATTTTAGAAAAATCATCACAAAGCTCTAGACAGGTTGATCCGATATGATGTCATCCATGTATATTTGGACAATAATGATATTTGAGTCTCTTTTCTTGGTAAATAGAGTGTTATCTACCAATCCTGTGGTGTACTTATGATCTAGGAGGAAAGCTTTAAGTCTATCATAGCAAGCTTTGGGTGCCTGTTTAAGACCATAAAGGGCCTTTTTGAGTTTTTACACATGATTGGGTTTTTTGAAATCGATAAAACCGGGAGGTTGAGACACATAGACTTCTTCATTTATAAAACCGTTTAGGAAGGCACTTTTGACGTCCATTTGAAAAAGTTTGAAATCATGATGATTGATGAGTTGAGTATTGTTAAGATTGATAAGGTGAACCATACTATGGAGATGGATATGTTGAAGCTGGTGGTTGAAGTTGAGTGTTTTGGTAAGTGTGTTGATGAGTTTGATAAGGTGACTGTGTTATTTGGTGAGATGCAACTAAAGCAAGAGGATCGGAGTTACGTTCATGCATCAAGCGAACTTCATTTGCATGTTGATTCGCTAGAATCTATATATACGTAATAATAAAATATATAATATGATGGAAAATTACCAATTTACCCTTGAGGACAAAGGTAAAAAGGAAAATCTTCACAAATATATATAATATAATACGTATATAAACCGGGAAGTATGATTCTCGGGTCGTTATCCCCCAACGATTTGTGAAATTGAAACCACGTTTCATGTTCAGACAATGATTTGAATTGAATATAAAGATTGATTAGATTAACTACTTTTAAAAATTATAAAATAAACAAATTATAACAATTAAGCACGAGGACAAATAATGGGAAACCAAATTTTAACTAAAAACGCAAAACGGGACCCCTAAACGGAGATCAAAAACCCTAAATTTATAAAATTAAACCTAACTTAAAATTTTCTTTTTAAATTGACTCTATTTGACTAAAAAGTAAGTTTAAAGAAAAATAGAACAAAAACGGAGTTGAAATGAGCTTTAAAACACGAAAATCGAGAACGGGAACGAATCCCGTTCTTTAAAAATCAAAATTTTGCAAATTAGACCCTACAAAAGCAAAACTAATTTTCTTATAAACTTTATGATAAAAGTAAATTTTCTAAAAAAGATTTATATTTTTCTGATTATTTTTCTCTTTTTTATGATTTTTTAAAGTTTTTAATGAAAATAAATGTTTAAGAATACTAAACTATCTATAAAATTTCTAGAAAAAATACAGGAAATAGCTTATACTAATTAGAACCTAGGAAAAATAAGCTTGAGATCACAGCTTATCGAATAAGCGACGTAATAAGCTATTAAACAGCTTATAAAATGGCAGAAACTACTTAGCTAAAATTTTTTGGCTTTTTCTTAAACTAAATAAGCTAGAAGACTTAATAAGCTAAAGTTCAGACTAAATAAGCTATTATATGATAAACCTAAGCTAATGAACTAAATAGAACTAGTAATAAGCAAGTAATAAGCTAAAAGACTAAATAAGCTCTAGAATTAAAACCAATAACCAAACTAATAAAAGAAACTTTTTATGAAAAGCCCTAAATAAGCTAGAAAACAGCTGAAAAGTAAACAATACTACTTAACTCATTTTTTTTGAGCTTTTCTTAAACTAAATAAGCTATAATACTAAATAAGCTAAAGTTAAGACTAAATAAGCTATAATAAGCTAAACCTAAGCTAATGAGCTAATCAGAACTAAAAATAAGCAAGTAATAAGCTAAAAGACTTAATAAGCTCTAGTTTTAAAACCAATAACCAAACAGGCCCTATAGGAACCTTTGAGCTTATTTTTAAGCTTATAATTAGATCCTTAAGCCAAGGAGCTTTTTACCTACTTAAAGTTCAACTGAAGACCTACTTAAAATAATAATTAATAAGCCTGAAATCTCCAAATAAGATTAAACAGTACTAACTTAATGTTAGTACTGCTAAGCTTTTTACTTAAAGCTAATAAACTACTAAGAGCTAGATAAGCTCTTGGGAAAAGATTAAACTGAGCTTATCTACTCGTCTTAACCTAATAAGCTAGAATGCACAAAAATAAGCACAAAGTGAAAATCCATAAGCTGAAATTCTCAAATTAACATTAATAGAAGACTTAAAACCAAACAGTCCCTACAAGAATCTTTGAGCTTATTTTTAGATAAGCTCTTGGATCCTTGTGGGGAAATAACTTATTAAAGCTTATACTACAACTAAATAGCTACTCTAATCTACTTTTAAAAATGATTTTGAAACAAAATAGCTTAATGAAAAAGCTCTTTGAAAATAGTCCTAAGGCTTAAATCATGCTTAGTTTTACTTTGAAACTGAAAAGACAAAAGGCAATGTTGCAGCTTAAGTTTAGATGACAAAATAAGCTAGAATTTTAAAACTAATTGTAAACTTGTGAAATATGACCTAAAAGCTACTTATAATCTGAAAATCAAAAGCTAAATGCTAAATTAACCTACTGAAAATTGAACTAGAAAATGACTTATTATCTTTTTAAACTACTGATGCAATTGACACACTTATGACCAAAACTCAGACTTGACAAAATGCAGGCCTAATGAGACTATTCTAACAAGCTTAAAACTCAAAATGAAAGACAATAAAGATAATGACTATTGCTAGAAGAGATCTAAGCTAAGTTATGCAAATAATTTGACAGATTTCTACTAATTTTAACCTAACTTATGAAAAACTAATTATCCCAATCCTAGCTTATGAATTTAGCTTAAACAAACCTAAATTAGAGTTTTAAAGCAAACACAAAAGACCAAATGGCCAACAACAGTATTAACTTGTGGTTAAAACTGTTGTGCCAAACACCCCTTTATCTAGACTCAAAATCATTTTTGCTCATGAAAAATAAATTAAGAGTTTAAATCCTAAATACCAGATAACAAATGGATTTGAACAACTTTAATAAACATAAAACTACAAGCAAATAAGCTAGAAACAATAAGCTACAAGTTAAGCTAATATTTTTTATGTTTTTTTGACAGTTTTATGAATTAAACTAAGAAATCCAAGATCTAAACTATAAAACTTAAAAACATGTATCCAAACATATTTAATAAGCACAAATAGACAGAATTAAGCACAAATAAGCTCGACTATAAAGAGAATATAAGCAAAATAGACTAGGAATTTAAAGATAGAAAGGATAAAGAAAACTTACAAAGGCCTTAGCTAAACAAAGGCAATAAAGGGCTCAATAGAGCTGTCAACAGCTCTAGCTTATCACAAGGATAAGCTAGTGAGGTCCCATAAGCTCTTCCATGATTAGCTTATCATCCAAATGTCTAAAATCCATTAAGCAAGGGTAACTAACTAATTTTAAGGATTTAAGTAAATTAGATGACTGAATTAAGCTCAATTTGAGCTTAGAGACTCAAAGAGCTAATAAGAGCTTATTAGAAGTAAACAAACAAAAACAAAACAATGGAGCTTATTGAACATATGAAGATATAGTACAAATGAACTTTGAATTCATTATCTAAGAAAAAATGGATTACAATAAGTTGCAACTGAGAATACTAAAACTTTAAAAAACTGAATTAAAAAACTACATAAGCTAAATATGAAAATAACATAAAGCTAAAGTTCAAAAGCTAAAAAAAAACTAGATAAATAAGATGATCCCAAGTATGAGTGAGTGAGGGATATTATGAGCCGCCAAAGAGCTTCAAGGTCTTCTAAGCCTCTCTTGTATCATGTCCCTCGTTTCCTTTCCTAATGATTGGAATCTCAATTGGGTCCGTTTTAGATCAAATCTTAAGCTCACAACCGGATTGCCACTGGCAATCGTGATGTGACACTCCTGTCTTCTTTTGTACTCCTTAAAGTCAAAAATCTATTCTTGGTGTGTTTTCTTCAATCCACGCGTGTCATTCCCTTTTGGGTTTTGGCTATGAGAATGAGAGATGATGTAATACTCTGCCAACGTGTACTTAGCCACTTGAATTACCCTTCCATGCCCTTAATTTTCACTTGCCCCTTGTTTTTGACCTCGTGGTAAAAGGGATAAGACGATGAACAGTAACAACAGAAATTCCCGCGTGATTTTCTTTTATAAAAAGGGTGTTTGACTTTTTTATTTACCCGGGGTATAACTTTGTTTGACCATGGGCTTATAAAGGGATTTTGGGCCGGGTGTTGGATTGGGCTCGGGCTTGGATTGTTATAAGGAGTTAACGGGTGTTAACTCTTATAATTATAAGAGTTAACACCGTTAGGGTTTAGAGATTATTTTTGCAATTTTGGTAAATATGAGGGACTAATTTGGTAATTTTGGATTTTGGCTTTTGTGTTGACCATGTTTGACTGAAGGTTGACTTGAGTTGATCACTATTGACTTTTGATAACATTCTCCCGGCTCTTTATGTGCTCTTCCATTCCCGTGTTCGTGATTGTCTGGTTTTGACCGTTTTCTTGAGATTTTTGCAATATCCGTACCTACACAATCACAAAGACAAAACAAGCAATATTCAAGAATTTTAAGCATAATTTTGTCTTTTAGGGTTATTTTAGATATAAAAAGGATATGTATTTTCACACATATCAATGTCATTCATGTTGTTCCAAGTGAGCATGAAGCTGATAAACATTGGTAGTATGCAAGTCTTTGACCAACTTAACATCAGTCACGAATTTGCTCCATTCATTAGGAAAAGTGTTCAGAAACTTGGTATTAACTTGAAATTGCTCTAGTGGCATCTTGTAGATGTTCATATCATTGAGTAGCAATGTGAATCTCAAGTAGTACTCATGTAACGACTCTCCTTTCTTGTAAGTGAACTTATCAAATTCATTGTACAACTTACACTCTCGTTCTTGCTTTGTTAACGACGTTCCTTGCATGAGCAGTTTAATCTTCTCCCAAAGATCCTTGGCTACAAGATGTTGACTCACAAGAGCATAAATTTTAGTTGGAAGGCCTTGGAGAATGATGTTAATTGCTTTGATGTCACAATCAGCTTGAATGACTTCTGCAGGGGTGATCTTAGTATAATCCTTAAGTCTTTGTTACAAACAAAACCAATCCATAGTGATTGAATGGCCAGCACGAGTGGAACCTTTCCACAACGGTATCAAGATCATTCTAACCATGAGTTCTATTCATCATATAACGTTCCATTATCTTTTCCCTGAAATCATACAAATTTTTCTTCAAGCATCTGGGTTTATTGCACCACCCGAGAGAAGTGATGTATCACAAGAGTCCGTCATTGATAACGTGTAACAAAAAATTACTAAATTATCGATCGGCTGGTAGAAAAGAAATTGTGTTTGAATTGTGGTTGTTGAAGTCATACACTAGAACAAACGGGATTTTAACAATTCTCGACAAAAACCTAGGAAAATAAGTATTGTTTCAACGGGATTTTTACAAGTCGAAGAAATAACCGTATAATTTAGAAAATTTGAGTGATAGGTTTTGACTAGTTCGATTTTCACTGGTTCGGTTATCTAGTTTAGTTAATAAACAAAACTAGTTCGGTTTCACTGGTTCGGTTCACTAGTTCGGTTCTAACACAAATAAACTAGTTCGGTTCCAACTAGGATTAACTCGTTCGGTTCCTACTAAATCAACTAGTTCGGTTCTAACTGAAGAAACTAGTTCGGTTCCAACTTAAGAAAACTCGTTCGGTTCCAACTGAGATCAACTCGTTCGGTTCCTACTAAATCAACTAGTTCGGTTCTAACTGAAGAAAACTCGTTCGGTTCCAACTGAGATCAACTCGTTCGGTTCCTACTAAATCAACTAGTTCGGTTCTAACTGAAGAAAACTCGTTCGGTTCCAACTGAGATCAACTCGTTCGGTTCCAACTAAAACAACTCGTTCGGTTACAACTAAAACAACTCGTTCGGTTCCAACTAAAACAACTCGTTCGGTTCCAACTAAAACAACTCGTTCGGTTCCAACTACAAGCAACTCGTTCGGTTCCAACTAAAACAACTCGTTCGGTTCCAACTAAAATGACTCGTTTGGTTAAAACTAAAACAACTCGTTTGGTTCCAACTAAAGCAACTTGTTTGGTTCCAACTACAAGCAACTCGTTCGGTTCCAACTAAATAACTTACCTCGTTTCGGATCTCAACAAAGTCCACTCCTTCGGTTCCACTGGATCGTTAATCTAGTTCGTTAACGTAGTTTCGGTTAACTAGTTCGGTTAACTCGTTCGATCTTCTAGTTCGGTTCCAACAGACAAGACTAGTTCGGTTGTAACTGAGACGAAACCCAAATTTTCAAAACTCAAAAAGACACATTTTTGATTGGTTTTTTTGCAAAAAATCTTGTACAACTAGTGTTACTAACCCTATAGGAACAAGAAAAATGACAACTTTAAGGTTTTTAAGTCAAAACATTTTAAATCAAGATTTTGCTCTTTGTAAAGGTTTTGAACACAAATCAAAATACAAACACAAAAACTAAACACACCACTCCATGGCTCTTGATACCAATTGAAGAATACTAGTAATCTTTAATATTATGCAAGAGCTAGAGAGAGAAGTGGATTGGAAAGTTTCTAGAGAGAGAAAGATGATATGGAATTATATGTGTGAAAATAAGAAATGAAACAACCAACCACCCTCTCCAAGGTATGGAAAGGGTATATAAACTACATACATGGCCGGCCATGGGCCTTAACGGGCTTTCCATGGGCCTTGGGCCAGACTAGCTTACTAGACTAATCATATAACAAACTACAGGCTAAGACTATTACAACTTGGAAGTGATCGATACTTTTCTTGTTTCCAACAGTAACTAACTGATTCACTCTTACCGTGCTTTCTGCTTTGAGACATTCCAGTAATGAGAACAAGCAAGTACGGTGAATCTAATGCAATCGCGTTAGATGATCTAACACTCTGAGTTGGAAATCCTGTCAAGGAGGTTCTTCTAAATTGAATCTACCTGATCACAGGTACAATATTTATACTATAAAACGGTCCTCACGAAACCAAAGGTTAATGTAACCGGAACTTAATACGAATGAAAAAGCAATATTCGTCATATTTGCTGTTTATCAACTAACATATAATTTTCAGTATAAGTGGCGCGTACAACCTCATTCCCAGCTGAGTCAAGATTTAGACCTCATCTGCCCTGATCCTCAACAAAAGATAAATTCATCACGATGAAAAGCCATCAGGTACATGACTCAAAGTCTTCCACAAACTCTGATGTACAAGCACTTCCTCAAAAGAACATCATCGATAAGATTGCCTTATAATGAAAATGGTATATCTTTCATGTGGATCAAGTGCTATTTCATCCATCATGTGGTACAAGTAATCACGCCAAAGACAAATGTTGAGGGAGATTATAAGCAAGCTTTCAAGACAATGAGCATGAGGACAAAGATACAAGATCGCAAGGCGGCATAAGATTTAAGGATAAAGATTTAAAGATCTCAGGAGTCAAGGCAAATCAAGACCAAAGACCAAGATATTAGTATTTTGTCAAAGTATATCAAGTTGAAGTTCAAGATCCAAGATCACTAGCATGCAGAAGGATCTTCAAAAGAATTCCCAAGAACACAAGGCTCCAAGATTCAAGACGTCACAAGACATGAAGCCATAATGTAATGACCACCCTTTAAGGGGAGATTGTTAGCCGTGTTTTTATGTAAAGTGATGGTCATTATTATTCCCGAGCCTTGTATAGTAAAACGTAGTTTACGGGAATGTCCTCTAAGCTAATTGGGCCTAGGTGTCGGGCTAAAGCCCATGTAAATGATCCATATGGTCCATACGTCCCAACTTAGGGTCTAAACTCACTTTGTATTATAAATATCCTTCACCACACAAGGTAAAGGGTGTTGCTTCTCATTTTCTCATAGTGAAAGCCTCTATTTTTCCTTCTTTTATTTCTATCTCTAAACCCTCTTTTTCTCTCTAAGATTTTCCTATTTTCGTGTGATTTGGTGATGAAATGATAGCCTAACATTGACAAATGTTTGTGATAGGTTGATAGTTTCCCTAACACTTGCAGAAGCTTGTGACTGGTTGACTAATGGTCTAGCACTTACAGAAGCTTATGATGTGTTGATAGTTAGACCTCTTTGACCATTGCAAGATATGTTGTTATGACCTTTCTCCCTACACTTGGTCTAAGTTTTGACTTCCCCGCTCTACTTAACTTCCTATTTTAAACCAAACCATTAAACAACTCAGCTACACTTTTCTTCCTTTTTGTTTGGTGGTCTACCAATATGAGTGTGATAATTTGGTGGTGTTAATGTGATTGAGCTTGGTGACTTCTTCCACATGTCTGGTCTATTATAAGGATTTATCTTATACTTATACATCTCTTGCCAAGTAGACAGCCAATTACATTCACTCACCTATGACTCAGGTATACCAGGTTCTAACCCATTACTTGCCATGTTCCAGATGCTTACCACTGCATGCTTACATGGCATTCCTACGAGCTTCTACTTTTTACATGAGCAAGTCCTTAGATTCATGTTGCAAACATATTAGCCTCTATGAGGACTAGCTGCTTGATATAAATCTCCTCTATTCCATGTAATAATATATTGAGCAGCCTCCTGTTTAATGTGATTGAATTTGGTTGTGCCATTAGGTGGTGTGGCATTAGGTGTAAGAGGCCCATTACTCATGTTGATCACTTGCTGCACAATGACTCCTTTTCATGAGATATTGTCTGGTAAATTCCAAGCAAGTGATGATGGGCTTATCCTTGCCACCCAATAGTTGTCTGTTGAGAACCTAACACATATTGTTCAAGAAAACATCACAATTAGGTCTTCCTAAAAACATCAATGATTGATAGTGCATAAGTTAACAATATCAAATGACAATGCATTAGAAAACATCAATGATTGACACTGCAATATACATACCAAAGAAATGAGACATGGCCCAATGCTGAGTTGGAATCAACTTCAGCCAATCATAAACCTCCTTGTTGGTTCTTTTAACTTCTTCTATGTTTTCGTTAAACATTTGCACTGTTATGGCTGTGGCACACCTCCACAAAAGATCTTTGTACTATTTTCCCCTCCATGATAACTTCATATTGTCATAGATATGTTTCAAACAATATTTATGTCTAGATGCTGGGAACATTTCTTGCAGAGCAAGTATGAGTCCCTGGTATATATGTGAAGCTATAAAAGATGCAGAGCATAAATAATGTTAAAGGAAAAATTATAAAAGATGCAGAATTTGTTAGTACATTTTGTCTATCTGTTACAAAAGAAGTTTGAATTTCTAAATACCTCCAAGTCTCCTAAATAATCAAGAAACCACCTCTAGAGTCTTTGGTTTCAGACTCAACCAATGCAAAAGCCAAAGGGTAAGTTCTATTATTTGGATCAACCCCTACTACAGTCAATATCTGTCCTGGATGTGGTCCAGACATGAAACACCCATATAGCCCTAATTTTTTCCAGCTTCAAATCCACTTTTTAAAGCTCCCAAGAAAACATAAATTCTCATGAATTGCCTTGTGTCACTATCTACCTCACAAGTTCTTTCCACATCAATCTTGATTGTAGTGTCGGGATTTTGTTCTTGCAATCCAAAGGCATAATCTTTTAACCTAGCATACTATTGGATATAATTCCTAGTAACTGTCACACCCCCAAAATATCACAGCGGAAAGGTAACCGGGGGCACGTGACGTTTATAGCACACAAGCACAAGATATAAAGAACGACCTCTATATGAGTCATTTAAAAGTAGACCATTTGATAAATTTAAAGCGAACCAAGTTTTTAACCAAATAAAATAATAAGTTACGATACAAAACAATAAGTAGTTTGAAAGACATCAAAATGATCCAAATTATGCAGGAAAACACTTCATAGATGCGACTCCAGATGCTAGCTATGTAAATCAAGGACCTGAGAAATACATGCTTAAAATGTCAACAATAATGTTGGTGAGTTCATAGGTTTTAGTAAATATAAGTGTAGACCACAAGATTTTCAAGTGTATGCCCATTGTAACGCATACAATGATTACGATTGCACTAAGCTCATGACACCGAAGCTACAACAGAGTTTAAGTTGTCACAATAAGTTGCCCGACAGGTTTCTAACCCAAGACCACCCGGAGTTTCCCAAAAGGTATACATTTGTTTGACCAATCCTCTTGGTCAAGTAAGCGCTACTTACTCAGACGGGGGTGTCAACCCCAATAGACCTATTTACAACAATCGTGCTTAAACAAAGTAATTAACGGTTCATGATAGTGGGCATAAGTGGGTTAACAGTACTTAGGCTAATCTGTAACAGTTTAAAAGTACTTGTGTCCATATGTAAAAGCAAGCAATGCATCTCTCCCCAAGTACTGCAAAACAAGTATAAATCATGTAAAAGTAGAGTTATGAAACTCACCTCAAGTGAATGATACAATCGGGAAAATAACGCAAGTGCTAAAACAACTAGAGTCCTAACCGCGACCTAATAAATAATGAGGCGCTTTAGGTTTTCAATATGAGTGCACTAAATGCATATGAGCTTTATAAATATTTTTCTCAACTTACTATGCTTGTGTATAGGGTTTTCTAATTTCAAAATATACTTTACAATTAAAGTTACAAGTGTTTTATATAAGAAAGTTAATAAAATAGCTTGCTAGAATTTGGGTTTTCTCAACTTCACGAGGCCGTATCTCCCTCGTTTTCTAGTGAAATAATTCATTTCAAAAGCCTAGGTCAAATTTTTTTGAGTTATCTTTCCAAAAATGTAAGCCTCGTAAAGCGAATAAAAGATTAAAGGGTCCAAATAGGGTCTAGAAGGCACAAAGGTTCTGCTGTCCCTAGGACAAAAAGTTTTGCTGAAATTGTTTTAGTCATAACTCACTCAATTTTTATCCTCTCGGCTCGATTCAACTCGTTGAGTTTAAGTTAAGGTCTTATCTAAAAAAGTCTAAACTGTCTCAAAAAGCCATTCTACACTTAAAGGGCTCATAATTATGCTCAAACTCCAGAAATCAGATTTGTGCACTAATCTTGTAAAAATCATTCAAAACAGTAAAAGAACCGAAATATTTTTGGGTGCCTCCAGAAATTTAGCTAACACACTATTAAGATATTTTGAAAATATTTTTATTCATGATTTACCCTAAAGTGGTCGTTACAAGCTCACAAGTCAACATAAAAATCTGCTCTAATTTAGGGTTTGTAAAACAACCTTTATAACATATTTCTCTTATACAAAAGCATACTAAGGAGCTTAATTATACATAACCTTTATAACATATTTCTTTTATATACAAGCATACTAAGGAGATTAATCATATATGAGATGTATAAAATATATGAAAACATGAAAATAATGATACTTATAAAGATGGATGAAGATGGATGCTTAATTATGCAAGAATACCCAAAATAACTATTAAACCCTAGTTTTTATGCTTCCACAACCCTTGTTTTATACCCTTAGCTATATAAATCTTGAACTGACGAAAACCTTGCTTCTGCTATCCTTGGTGCTGAAATATAGAGAGAAAAGAGAAGTGTGTTTGAAATGTGGTGAAATGAGAAAGAGTTTAGTGTATTGTATTTATAGAAAACCAAGTAGGAAAGGTTGAATGGTAAAACTAGTATCACATGTATGTGTATGAGCATTTTGGGCAAGACTTATATGGGGTGTTTAGTTGCTTATTTGGACAGAAAGGGGGGGGGGAGGTACTAGTGTTTTGGTTACTATTGCACGAATGTTACTTAGGAATTAATGGCAAGTGTTGTTTTTGAAGATTTATAAAACACATTTTTTTACTTCTCTTATGGTGGCAGGTTTCTAGAAGTATTAGGGGGGATTTGTGTAATTTTTTAAAGTATAAGGTGTAGTTATGTAAGTATATAAAAGGTGGTGAAGTGTTGGGCAATTTTATGTATGCATGCATGCAAAACCATACAAGTTTATATAGTTTACGTAAAAATAATGAAATAAAGTGCATATGACTTATGAAATATATTCGAGAGTATAATAATATACTTATCATGAGTAGACTAAACATAGTCGAAGTTGTTGTCTTCTAAAGATGTTTTGTGATTTGCGGATCACGTCTCGGTTTTAGGTTAAATCAAGCACATATACGTTTAAAGTAAAATATTTTAAGTTTATGGTTAAATATTAACCTAGAAAATTGTTAATTGTCACAGTCTTCCCCCGTTAAAAGAGTTTTTGTCTCGAAATTCAGTTTGCGTCATCTGGCGATGAGGTTTCTAAGAAAAAATGAGGGTATTTGTTACGGAATTGGTGTTCACGTTCCCATGTGAATTCAGGACCTCTCCTAGAATTACATCAAACTTGATGATTCTGGCTATAAACAATTCTCTTCAAAGTTGTTTTTATTTCGCCCCGGGCTATTACTTGCCACCGTCTTCTCGAAGAATGTATTTATCATCCACTTGGAATACTTTTCACACTGCGTAAGACGTAGGTGAATTGTAACATAAGGTGACTATTCTCTATGCGTGAGACCTAGATATATTTTCACATGTTCTCAAATTAGATGACTTAATTGAGTTAAACAGGTGAGATCCTTAACTCGAGGCAAGGATGGGACTAAACATGTCAGCTTGATATTAGTAGCTCGTTTACTAGTGCCATAAGTCCCATAGGATCTAAGAGTTGCATATGTCTTGTAATTGGTAAATGCTACCTACCTATTGAATCTACCATTGCAGGCAAATCAACTGATGTGATGCTGGAACCTCAATGAGGATCTTAGCCTTTTTGTAAAATTAATTGTTTTATATTGTAAACTTGGGTAGTTAATCTTAAAAAGGATAATTATCGAAAGTACTAAAATGAACTTTGTAATTTCTATTAATGACATTTATGTAAACTGATGTTTCCTTTC
>BQNB010004073.1:0-10200 GCA_026074375.1 Tanacetum coccineum | reverse complement strand
ACCTGTATTACCATTATTACCTGGAGCCTTCCTCTGAACTGGTTCAGTAACAATGTGACCATCATGCACCGTAGCATGAGTCCTTGAGTTGGAGGAAGTCCGGAGCTGGTTGTTGGTGGGTGGAAACTGCTTTTGGAAACCACTTAAGAGATTAGCAATCTGAGTCATAGTGGCCATCAAAGCGTCATTCGGAGACTGAGCAGTAGGTTGAGGACTAGGAGTTGAGGGTGATGAAAGAGCAGGTGCAGATGTGGTGTGAGCAACATAGGCCAGTGGATCAACAATACTTGTAGACTGCTCCTGTTTCTTGAGAGTCTTTTTGGCATGAGGCTCGTAGGCTTTGAGATGAGTATAGATCTGAACATAAGGTGTGGTTGAGATATCCATGTTCTGTTTGACATTAGTCACATACTTACCCCAATAAGCCGGAAGGTTGTTGACAAACTTGGTGTTCATCTGATGAGTTGGAATGTTGAGCTGAGTAATCTTCATATCATTCACAAGCTTGTGGAAACGCACAAAGTAGTCATGAATTGATTCGTTTCCAATAGCACGAAAGCGTTCGTACTCATCAAACAGATCTTCCTTCCTTTGTTGAATAGTCCTACCTGATCCTTGCATGAGCATCTCCACATTATCCCAAATCTCCTTTGCAGTGCTTGTTTGATTGAGGTTGTTGAAGATGTGTCTAGGAAGACCTTGACTAAGAATGATTTATGCTTGAGTGTCAGCCATCTCAAGTTTGTTTTCCTCTTCACTGAATTCAGAATCAAGTTTCTCCCTCGGTGCAGGTACAGCAGCAGAATCAGTAGGTGGAGGATCAGTGATCATAGGGTGAGGTGTAGGGCCATTCTGGATAGATTTCCATATCAGCTTGCCATTGGGTTTGCCTCGAATGTACCTGTGTATACGAATCTTCCAAGAATCATAGTCACTTTCAACCAACATAGGAGGACGAGTATCGGTGCCTGCAGCATTTGTTTCTTCATTGGATGCCATTGAATGAGTTTGTTTAGTAATGATCTGATCGTAAGTGATTGTTGATTGATGACTTGGTGTGAGGTTGTTGTTTGTATTATTATAGTTTTGGTGACAATAAGTCTCCTTAAACAATGGTATCATTCAAGAGTCTTTCTTGTTCGGTTAATGGCATGTTCTCACTTGTTCGTCCTAGAGAGGTGTTAGTCTAGTTCGGTCCTTAAAAAAAAACTGTTCGGTTCATACTTGAAAGAATCAGTTCGGTTCTCATGGGAGGTGCTTGTTACGGTTGCCTGGTTCAATCCCTCGTTGGCTTGTTCGATCCTCTTGTTCGATATGGCGTTGTTCGATCATCTTGTTCGGAATGGTTGTTCGATCCTCTCGATCGAAATCGGGCGTGTCGATCCTCTGGTTCGAATGGATTGGTCGATCCTCTCGATCGAATTGGCTTGTTTCGTTCCTCTCGAACGAATGGCGACTCGTTCGATCCTCTTGTTTCAGAATGGACTTGTTCGATCCTCTCGATCGAATGGATTGTCGTTCCCTTGTTTCGATTCTTTGGCGATTCTCTTGTTAGATGGGGAGGATTTTGTTCGATCCCCTTGTTCGTTCGGTGGACACAAACACGAATCCAAAGACCTTTTTCTTGCTAGAAAACACCTAACGATCAAAATTGTAAACCTCCAGAAATCTCTCACACAAATATGATAAGATAGTGCAAGTAATGAATGCACGAACCAAGACCTCGGTTGAATACGATCAAGGACTCTTGTTTTTTCCTTTTTGTTTATTGTATCGAACTAAAAGAAAGAAAAAAAATTCTAATCTTGAATTTGGCTAACGAGATGGTTTGTTTGATATTAGATTAACCATAAAAACATCTTGATTCAAGAGATCTAAAACAAATATTAATAAATAAATTTTTTTTCAAAATCCCTTGTGTTTTTTTTTTAATTTCCAAAACCCCCAAAAAAATAAAACACAAATCAAATCAATTCATCAATCTTGTTGGCTCTTGATACCAATTGTAGGTTCCATGATCATTCATACGAATCCTTAACAATGAAGTGTAAGAATCAAGTGCATAAAATTTAATGAACTTTTATTGATGATTGAAACGAAAAAAAACTTTGTGGTGGCTAGTAACCCTCTCAAGCAATTTGATAGTCTAAATTACTTCATAATATGTGTATTATGTGCTAAACTAAATTTTTGATAAAACTAGGTGTATTTATACTAACAAGGTTATGCCCATTCTAGGCTTTTGTTGGGCTTTTCAGGCTTTTTCTTTGTCAGCCCAATTACATTAATAAACATTAATTAAATAACCAACTAACGAGCTAGACTTTTGTCTTGTATCTTCGAGTGACCGAAGCTTCTTTGTTCGGGTCCATTTATGTGATCCTAACATTGGAACACTATGCCGGGAGACTATTTCTTTGATGTATAACCTTGTAAGGGTTTCCATACTATCTGTCTCTCGGGTAGGGATGAAGTGTGCGGATTTGGTAAGGCGATCGACAATGACCCAGATTGTGTCATGTCCGTTTGATGTTTTGGGCAGTTTGTGATTAAAATCATTATTATTCTCTTCCACTCCAAAAGGAATCTTAGTTATACTACGTAAGCGGATGGCTTTGACATTCTGCCTTAACTCTCAGAACAGTGTTAAACATTTGCTAACATATTCAACGATGATTGCCTTCATGTTAGGCCACCAATAGAGTTTCTTAAGATCCTAATACATCTTGTCAAAACCCGGGTGAATGGAATATTTTGATTTATGGGACTCATGCATGATCAAGTCTCTCAGATTACCAAAGAGTGGTAACCATCATTGGTTCTTTTTAAATACAACGAGTCCATAAACGAGTATTTCTCAAATGCTTTATCACATATTCCTCGTTAGTTTTCAGCCTTGGTGGTTTTCTCCTCCCTTTTGATGGCTACGTTTAAGCTTTATGATTTTTAAGGGGTAAGTTGATGAATGGTCATATGTCTAATGATCTAACTCGGAGTGAGTTTGATTTGTTTTTTTCGGCTTAAGGCTTTGCCACAACATTTGCCTTTCAAGGTTGTAACGAATCGTCCACAATAATATTTGCAGTAGTGATTCTAACCAACGGCGTTGACTCTCATGGTCAATTTTTTTTTGTTTAAGAATATGTTGAATATCTTTGTGATCGGTTGAAAACCGTACACTTTATGCCATAGAGATAGTGTCTCCAGATTTTAAGGAGCTAAACACAATGCTCCTATATTCGAAGATCCATGTGTGGTATAGTTTTCTTCATTGTGGCTTAAGTTGTCGGGATGCATATGCAATAACTTTCTCTCTTTGCATTTAACACTGATCCCAGACCTTGTGGGATTGCATCACAGGTAAACAACAAAAATCGTTGTTTCCTTTTGGTAATGCTAGATGGATGCTTCACAAGCTTTTCTGTTTTAGTAATTGGAAGCCGAGACTCTTGATCTTCGCCAAGATATAATTCTTGTTTTCTAGGTTAATTCAGTCAAAGACTTTGCTAATCTTGAAAAATCTTTGATAAATCTTCTTGATTATAGCCGGGCAAGTCCTTTAGGAATTGGACGTCATTCTGTGGGTGTTTGTAGTTGGATGTTGCCCAATTTTCTTACTGCTTTAATCTTGGCGGGGTCAACATGAAGTCCTTCACTATCAATTAAGTGTCTAAGAAATTGCACGATATGGATCTAGAAATCACATTTGGAGAACTTAGCATATAATTTCTCCTTCTTGAGTAATTCCAAGATTATTCTTAGATGATTTACGTTCTCTTCTTTGTTACGAGCGTTAATGAGAAATATCGTCGTGAACGATATTACAAATTTATTCACTGTATGGTTTACACACACGATTCATGAGATCCATGATACAGCAAAGGCGAGCTAGTTAAACCAAATATGGCATCACTTGAAATCGTAGTTGTCCGTTATCTTGTTCTGAAAAAGCAGTCTTGGGAATATCTTTATCACTGCACTCTCTGTTGTTGATAGGCAATGTCTTAAGTAATATCTTAGAGTAGACACTCGAACCTTAAAGTTGGTCAAATAAGTCATCATCCATGTGGTAATGGGTTAACGAATCTTTACGGTTAGGTTTATTCAACTCTTGGTAATCCGCTTAACATAAAAAAATATATATGTCTTTTTCTTTTTAAAAAATAAGACAGGGTGGCTCCATAAGGTGAAGGTACTTGTCGAATAAAACCTCGGTCTGCCAAATCTTGATGTGGTTTAGAAATTAGCTTCCTGCATTTCTGAAGGAGCTAATCTATAAGGTGCTCGGGGTACAGGTGTCGCTCTTGGAATTAAATTGATTTGAAATTCTACTTGAAGAATGAGAGGAAGGCTAGGTAGATCTTCAGGAAAAACTTCTGGGAATTCTCTGACTACCGGTATGTCTTCTAGTCGTTTCTCGTCCGACTTCTTTTCCATTATTTGGGCTACGAAAACTTGACATCCCCTGGATATATACCTTTCGGTTTTTATACAGGATATGAGATTTAGTCGGGTTTTACTTCCGTCACCTCGAATGATCAATGTTTTACCGTCGATGGGAATGTGGACGAATTTCTCATCACAGATGATCCTAGCATGATACTTGGATAACCAATCCATACCAATGACGACATCGAAACTACCGAGTTTAATCGACGTAAGATCAATTTTTAAAGGTTGGTTTAACAAGGTCAGAGTTGCACCCTGAATAACGGTGTTTGTGCTTACTAAGTTTCCGTCAGCCATTTCGATATCGTAAAAGGTATCTATTGTAATGGGTGGAATATTTAGCATAGAGGCAAGAGATATGGATATGAAGCTTTTATCGGCTCCAGAATCAAATAATACTCTAGCTAGATGTTGGTTTAGAAGGAACATACCCGTGACTACGTTTGGGTTTTGATTGAGAATTTACTATCCTTAGCATGTAGGCTTTCCATGGGCATTGCTTGTTGGTGGGTCTTACCGGCACTGAATTGCATAATTCCCTTTCTCTCCTCAGGCATGCAAGTTACTGTCACTGGTAGGCAGTTTACTTCCAGTTGCTGGCCCTTTGTTTTCTGCTGTCGTAGTCAAGATGGCCTACCTTGTTGCAAATATTATACTTTAACAGTGAAGGTCCTGTGTGAGTAGAGTGATTTCTTACACAAGGGATGGTTTTATTTTATCCATTATTTTAGTTGGGGTGGCAGCATAAGCCCTAAAGGTTTCATGTCTTCTGTTCTGTTACTGGGTTGGAGAGATAATTGTGAGCGGTTGTTATGTTGGTGTTATAGGTAGTTGTTATTATTTCGTTGTGGTTGTTGTTGTTGTTGAAAGTTCTTCTGTTGTCAAACTTTCATTTGTGATCACTTGATACTTGCACCAGAGTGTGCTTTGTTACCTGATCCATTAGCCTATGGGCTATGTTAATGGCTTCCTCTAAAGTTTGAGGCTTAGAGGCCTTGTTAGGTAACATTCCTTCAATACTTCGAGGGTAATTGCTATGAGAAAACTTCCATCATTTTCTCGTGAATCTGGCACCATAGTGGGGACATAAAGGTTTCCAATCCCGGAATCTTCTCATATATGTCTTGGTGATCTTTCCCTTTCACTGTCGATGGAAAATTCGTTTCCATCTTTGGACCTCACTTTGGGGACAATACTTCTTTATCAAAAGCTTCTTGAATTCAACAAGGTAAACTCTTGTAAGCCTTCTTCTATCCTATAATAGGCTGGGCGAAAGAATTCCTCCAGGATAAGAGCTTCTTCTGTTAAAGTACCAATAGAAACGATTTACCTTGCAGGTATTCGGTTTCGGTTGCTACAGGGAAAACATGAATTCAGTTCTTTCAAACCAGCAGATGAGACCAATAGCGCCTTCCGTACCTTTGAAGTTGATAGGTTGGCATCTCATGAACTCTTTGTAGCTACATTGTCTTGCCACATGAGCTTCTCTTGGTCTGGTGGTATTATTAGTATTTTCCATGTTAGCGGCTTGTGCTTCCAGAGCTGCAAAAACACTGTCAGCAACTTAGTTTCCTAATGTCAAGCCTGAGTCTATCGGATGGTGCTTTAGATGTTGACATCCTTTAGGGAGGCATTCTATCAACATAAGACAACACGTAATAAGAATTGATAAGAATCGTTTAGCCCATCTAGGATATGTTTTACAAATAACTTATATACGCAGCGGAAATTAAAGAACAATAAGTTATTAAAAAGTTTAATGCCTGAACGTTCATGCCTCATATTATTAGTACGTTACCAACTGTAACATAGATCCTATGATCCTTGGAGGCTATGAAATACATATAGACGACTATAACACGTCTATAAACTAACTACTAACTATTACCTAAACTAACTATTAGACTCTCATTGGGAGAGATCTAACTATGATGGATGCCTGGACCTATTCACCATACCTCTCTTTATATACTAGAGGGGCTAGGGTTTACAAGAAAACCTTAGTCAAACATATCATAATGTTGATTTTATAACTTCCAATCATCATTAATGTTTTAGTCAAACGTCCAAACATTATCATATTAATGTTGATTTTGTAACTTCAAATCAACATAATGTTTTTAGTCAAAGTCCAATTATATCATATTAAGTCCTTATTGTTTTTATTTATCTATATTAAGCATATGTAGTTTTGTAATCATCCCAAATCTCAGATCCACAATCTTCCCTATTTGATATTACAAAACTTGTCTCACTTGTATGAAATAATCTTTTAAGCTCTTCCCCTGACTTAAGATATCATTCGAACATGCCACCACATAAAATAATAAGCTGCAATCACGAATCTTCTTCCCCTTTTTGTTATCATCCAATTCTTCCCCTTTTTGTTATAATCAAGTAGGGGTCTTCAGTAGATATGCAACCTGCAGATGGTTAAACATTTAATCAATAAGCTTCCCCTGAAAGTATGCTAACCATCTCTTGAATCTCGAACTCAGTAGGCTCTATGTAGTGATCACTGATGAAGAAAATAGAGTATAACGAATTTGATGAAGAAGTAGAATCTCCCAAACTTGTGTCTTATATCTTGTACTATCCACGACGTTGAACTCATACTCCTAATGTATAAGCAGACCGCGATCTCTTGACAAAATCCTCATTCTCTATAATGAGACACTGAGCACAATAACGTAACTCCTTCAAGTGATAGCGAATGTGAGCATTGAGCACCTTAAGAAAAATCACACATTCCTAGATTTTGCAAGTCTTCGTCACCATACAAAACAAACAAGTTACCTCCTGCTAAAAGGTATGATAAGAACACGCATCTGTGAAACTCAACTACAATATCAAATAAGTGATAATCAATCGTCTTCGTAATCACCTCTTCAATAAATCCAAAACGAGCCATAAATCAATTAATTATCTTCCCCTTAAATGAAGCATTCAAGATCCAAAAACCATCCAAAAACCAAAATTCATGTATTACCCGATATCTGATAAAGCAAGCAGTACGTTCTAAGATATCGGATAACACTAGCGGTACTTTGATCACAACGAGCAGTACTTTAATATAGGGAGCAGTACCTTGAATAATGAATGAGCAGTACTTTCATATACCTCAGCAGTACTTAGATTTGCTCCAGCAGTACTTTCATATTCTTGAGCAGTACCTTCAAGAACTTCATCAGTACCTTCATTCTTCGACCATAAAACCTTGAATCCTAGATCGAGAGCCCCATGGCTCTGATACCACTTGATAAGATCGTTTTAAACTCATCTAGGATCGTTTTACCAATAACAATTGTAACAATTATGCACAGCGGAATTAAACAAACACAATTGTTATTGAACAAGGTTTTTCATTGAACGATTCCTATTTACCCCAACCTATAACATGGGGCTACACCAACTACTATGGTGTACTAACTAACTAACTAACTAATATACAAAGCACACACACTTTGTAATCAGACTCTCATTGGAGAAGTCTGTGTTTTCTATGGATGGATAAAACTACACGCCTATGATCTCTTTATATAGGGAGAGATCATGGCTTACAAAGGAAGTAAATCAATAGATAAGGAAACTATTTAAATCATATTAAATCACATTAAATACTTTCCTAGTCTTTATCTTGTAAATCTTTGACCAAATCTTCATTAATTCTTCAAAATCTTCCATCTTTGTAGAATTACATAGTTGCCGATTTAGTCCTTTTGTTTCATTCTTTTATTTATTTTGTCTCATCAAATCAAGAATCCCAACATGTTAGAAGTTAATGCCGCTAGTACAAAAGTTACAACTGCTCAAAGATTAAGACTGCTGAAAGAGTTTCTACTGTCAAGGGATGGATAAAGACAGAAGAAAGGATAAAGATTGTTTGGTGATCAAGAATACTTACGTTCCTCGGGGTCGACTTTCAATTAATATATTTGGAAATCCCATATAGATTATGATTTGGATCAGGTCGATTCCTTTTTAAATCTTTATACGCGCAATTCCCTCAACGCCAGAGGATGTTTTCATATTTTTTTGTACATAATTATTTATATAGTTTCTAATTTTTTGATCTTCTTGCAGACCCTCAGAATAATTTTTTGGTTGTGCGAACCAAAAGGAATGATGACCTTGGGTTGTACCAAGTCTGAAACCAATTGGATTTATTTTTTGTCCCATGTTCCCCCATTATAAGTATTTGTTATTTATAGAATAGATCATAGAGAATATTCTAAGTTTTAGGAATATATTGTAAATCGACTAGGACTCCTTGGTGTATAAAATGAGGTCCTAGGGCATAGAGTTTAAAATAAAAAAATAAAATCTAGAAAAATATACAAAGTCATATCATTATAGCTTCAAGGTTTTGTAACCCTAATACTAAGAGAGTATTTGTATTATTTGTAATAATAATATTGGAGCTTTTATTGTTGAATTATATTGTTTTGTGTTACTGTTTTATTGAATAATTCTTCTTATATTAAAGATTAGTTTCCGCATAATATTTAGTATTATCAAACAAAGTTTCTTAATTAAGTTGTGATAGATTTATCTAGCATAACTAAACCTTAAACAAGCTTAAGGAATTCAATCATTACAATTTAACTGGGATCAACACAAATGTGTTAGTTAAGATGGTATGAGCTCCCCCTTGCTTTAGGAGTACCTACAAATAAATGTTAGAGTCAAAGAACTAGAAAATGTTTCTGTAGAACTGGCAAGGGCGTTTATGTCCTTACAATAGAACCGGCTTTGAAAGCCGAAGGGACCGGCTGTTATACATAGTCAAAAACATGACTCTCTGAAAAAAAAATGGTTAGTCAAGTTGAAAAGATTATGCAGGAAATAGATAACACAATACATTTTTGTTGAACCATAGTATAATAATTATTCATAATAAAGAGCATAACACAAACAAGAGTACAAGCGATCTTAATTAATGTTACATAATTATTCTATTCCTAATGCCTTAGTCTAGTAATTATGAGCAAGAACGTTAAGACGATCTAGAATGTGATTGAGGATGAATCGCATTTCATCACGAAGGTTGTCAACAATGACTTATGTGCATTGACAATGTTCGCAAAACATTTCATGGGTGAGCATGGGAAAAGGGTTGTCAGGCCCTAGAGGCAGAAGATGTGGTGGCAATGGTGGGAGAGGAGGCTCCATGGCCGGAAGAGGTGGAGGTTGATTTGCCAAGCACTTGATTGATTCAAATAATGGTCAAGGTGGAGGAGGATTTGTGGTTCTAGAAGGCAGGTCTTCTAGGGAGTCAAAGAATGCGCGTGGAGAAGTAGGAGGGGTTGAGAAAATGAGCTCAACTGGGTCCAAATTTATGGTTAGATGTGAGGAGTGTTTGGAAGGTTGTGTTGGTGCCGGTGGAGGTAAGGTCAACGAAGGTGGAGATGAATTTAGGGTGAGCAAAAGTTTGCTTGGTAGATTCCCGGAGTTGTGATTAGTAAGAGTGGTAGAGAGATATTTGGAGATGATAGAGGAGCCATTTGGTAATCGGTTGGAGGTGATAGAGCAAGGTATGTAGGTGATGACGGACGATGATTGTTGAAACAACAAGGCTGGACGCTCATCTTAGCGGTACGTTTGAAATTATTGACTGATTTCTTTTCTTTGTTGAGCTTAGTCATTGTTTATTTTGGATGGTCACTTGAGTGTAATGGTGTTTGTCACAAGTAGTCTATTTATAGTCACATTTTGAAAGAAATTAATGCGTTACTTCTCAATTTGGAAAAT